>PVKB01000701.1:270587-447961 GCA_004027205.1 Ctenodactylus gundi
AGTGCTGTTATTACAGGTGTACACTACTACGCCCAGCTTAGGTGGTGCTGGGGAATGAACCCAAGGTCTTGAACTGGCTAGGCAAGCACTTTGACTCCGAGCTATTCCTCCAGCCCTTAGTTACCTTTTGTATGAGCTGTGAAACTTCAGGTTTTTTCCATATAGATACCCATTTATTCCAGCACTATTTCATAAACTGACTTGTGTTAACTAACACCTTTGTCAGAAATCAGTTGCTGTATTTGTCTGTTTCCAGATTCTCTCTTCTGTTACATTCATCTGTGTGCCTGTGCGCCCATCCCAGTGCCTGCGTTACACAGCCTTCACTACTATTGCATCAAAATTAATCTTGAAACTCTTCCACTTCAAAGTTGTATTCTAGAAAGTCTAGTTCCTTTGCATTTTTATATAAATCTTAGAATAATACATGTATCTCTGCAAGAAATCTTGCTTGAAATTTGATAGAGATTTGTGCTAAACTATCAGTGTGAGAATTGATATAATTGGTATTTTTACTGTGCGCGTCAAGCATGAGTGCGGTATTTATTCCCATTTATTTAGAGCTTTCTTTGATGTCTTTCTTCAGTGTTTTGCTGCTTTTACCATATGTCTTATACAGCTTTTGTTAGATTTATACCTAAATATTTATTTTTCGAGCAATGATAATTGGTATTGTTTTTTTTTTTTTCCCAGTTTGGGTTTTCCATGTGTTCATCACTCCTATATAGGAATGTAACTCTTTAATGTTTATCTTGTATCCTAGAACTTACTAAACTCACTTATTTGGGAACTAGGGGTGTAGTTCAGTGGTATGGTGATTTAGATCTGGAGTGTCCCCCAAAAGCCTCATGTTTCTATGGATACTGTATAGAGTTGGAAGGTGGGGCCTGGCTGGAAGGGGTGGAAACTTAGGGCTTGACCTGGAGGGGTCTGTGCTGGTTCTGCCCTCCCCCCCAGTCTCTCTCTCTTCCACCATGCTGTGAGAATCTCTGCTTCCCAGGTGGCTCCAGCTCTAGCTGTGGCCCCAACATGTGATTCCACTATTTACAGCCACCCACCCATAAACAGACTGTGGCCTTCTAAGCCTGTAAGCTACAATACATCTTTCCTCCCGGAGTTGCGGATGTCAGGTATTGAGTCACAATGACGAGAAAGGAACTAAGACAAATGGTTAAAGTGCTTGACTAGCATGCACAAGACACTGGGTTTAACTCCCCAGCACTGAATAAAAATTAGCTGGGCATGGTGGCATATCTTCTATAATCCCAGTATTTGGGAAGCTGAGTCAGGAGGATTGCTGTGAGTTAAGAGGTCAGCCCTCCCTACATAGTGCCTTCAGGACCAGCCTGGGCTACAGACCAAGATCCTGACTCAAACAAAACAAAACAAAACAAAAAGAAAGAAAGAAAATCAACCATCAGTTCACAATAAATAAACAGTGAATAAACAAACGTCTTAGTTATTTGTTCTGGGAGTTTCTGTGCAGATTCCTTGGGATTTTCTATACAGATAATCATGTCTATGCAAAGAGGGACATATTTAATTTTTGTCTTCCAGTTTATATTCATTTTATTTCCTTTCATTGCCTTATTGAACTGGCTAGAACTTCCAATACTAGGTTGAATAGGAGTAGTGAGAGAAGACACTCGTTCCTTGTTCTTGACCTTGTGAGAAAAGCATTTGATTTTTCACCATTGAGGATAATGTTGGCTCTAGGCTTTTTGTAGATATTCGTTCTTCACAGATTGAAAAAGTTCTCCTTTTCCTTTTCCTTTTCTGTTCTGAGTATTTGTATATGAATAAGGTGTTGAATTTTGTCAAATTCATCCATTGACATGTCATGTGATTTTTATCCTTAGCCACCAATATGATGACTTATAATGATTGTGGAATGTTGAACCCACCTCTTACATTCCTAAAATAAACCCCATCTGGCCACACTTGGCCATACTTCATAAATCTTTATATATACATACATATATATGTATGAATATATGTATATATAGATCTTAGAATATTACATGTATTTCTGCAAGAAATCATACATATGTATGCATACATATATATGTGTATGTCCATGTATATATGTATATGCATGTGTACATATATGTATATATACATGTAGATATGTATATATTGTTGAATTTTGTTTGCTAATATTTTGTCAAGGACTTAAAGATCTATATTCTTGAGTAGTCTGTGGTTTTGAGTTTTGTCTATTTTGTACTGCTTGTGTGTCTGGTTGGAATGAGCTGGGAAGTATTTCTTTTCTCTTTTGGAAAGAAGTTATGTAGAATTGGTGTTAATTCTTCAAGGCTTTTAAATTACAAAATAAATTCCCTGAATAATTATTGAGCTTTTCAAATAATCTGTTCCATGTTAAATGGCTTTTGTTCATCTGTGCTCTTTGAGAAATTAGTCCATTTTCTCTAAGGTGTTAATTTGATGGGTATAAACTTTAGAATACTTCTTTATTAGCTTTTGATAATCTGCAACATTTGTCATGACATCCTATTTTATTTCTGATATTTATAATTTGTAACTTCATTTCTTTCTTCCTTTGCCTTTCTAGAGGTTTGTCAATATACCTTCATTTCCAAGAGTAGGATTTTTATTCCATTAACTTTTTCTATTTTCTGTGTTTGGTTTCTTTGAGTTCTACTAATTTTTTTTTTACTTGTCTTTTTTAAAATTTCCCTAAGGTAAAGCTTATATTTTTTATTTGAGCCTTTTCCTTTTTCTAATATAAGCATTAGTCCCATTCAGTAGGTGTGCCCCGCAAATTCTGATATATTGTGTTTTTATTATCATTTCATTCAAAATATTTTTTACTTTCTTTGAGGCTTTCTCTTTGACTCTAGGGTTATTCATCAGTATGTTGTTTAGTTTCTGTGTACTTGAAGATTTTCTCATAATTTATCTGTTACTGAGTTCTAGTTTGATTCTTTTGTGGTCATGGAGCATACTGTCTCCACATATATGCTGCCCATTGATTATTTGGGCCACAGAACACATGAAAATTTGCTCCAAGAAAGCAAGAGAAAGAAAACACACCTTAATTTTAATTTTAGGTATTTTTTATTGTTAAAAAATCATGAGCTGAATGCTGATTAATTATGAAGTTTGAAAATGATTATATTTGTTGAAAGAGATGGTAAACTGAAATTATATAAAAATTCAGGATTCAAAATTAATTGTTACAGAACTTTTATAAAATATTTTATCCACAAGTTTTTATATACATGAATATATGTCATGAAAATTACATATGTTTGAATCCAGGAATTTGTTACTGGCATTTCATGAAAATGAATTTGATAGATTAAACTATTGTGCAAAAGTTATTACTGCATTATTTGTAGTGGCAAGCACAGAAATATCTGAATATCCACGTAACAATAGAATAATCAAATAATATTTGTTTTGCAATTCAGTGTGATGTGATGCAGCTATTGCAAATCACGATTAGGAAGTTTGGTTATAGTTGGAATTATTGTTGTTAATTATGATTGCAATTAGCCCAGCATAGCACTATCCAAAAAAGAATGAATACAAACACTTCAAACTTCATCTTCCTTCCTCGTAACTCTCATAGGTTTTTTTCTTACTCATCCGTTGTTGGAGTAAATGCATCAGTGTATAGATGTAACTATGTGAATGTTGTGTGTGAGTACACAGAGACTGATTGGCTATTGAAGTTTAAGTATGATAAGATTTAGGATTTTCTTCTTAATTTTTACATTTGTATTGTTTATATAATCAATAATATATCTTTAAATAATTAGTAGTCCTTTGCCTCTCCTATTTCATCAGGGATTTATGAGAATTGAGTGATTGTTACTCTTGAGAAGTCCTCATGCCCATGCCTCCACTGGCCAGAAAATCTGCTAAAATTGAGTTGCTTTTCCAGGCAATTCAGCATCCTGGCCTTTACTTTCTCTACTTTTCAAATAATCACTTAAAAAATATAGATGAGTGAAACATATTCCACCCTACTCCCATGCTTGATAAGACAATTTTTCTCAGCTCACTTGGCTGGCTAAAATCTATTAAAGCAGCTCTTTCCAAACTTCAGTCGTGTAAAAATCACATAGGAACTTTGATTTTGTAGATTTGGAGAGAGGCCTAAGAGTCTTCATTTCTAGCTAGCTCTTAAGCTATACTGTTATTGCAGTCCAAGGACCACACTTAAATTATAAATTGCATGTAAATAATATTCTTATTTAATGAATTGAGATAACTCACATATATATGTGTGTATAGATATATGCATGTATGTACATATATATACAAATACTACATTATAGAGAGATATGACAGGTTCTGTCAGGTTTGGCTATCAATATGGAACATATTTGGATAATACTCAGTGTGACCATTGAAAGGATTATGTCAATTTGACAAGCTTAGGAAACACCCAGCTAATCCATAGTTCAGTTTTGGGCATGTGTAATTGATTTATGTGACAGCAAATGAGGGAAGAGCACCCACTCTGAGTATGGGTGGCCCAACCAATAGACTGACATCTTGAACTAAAGAAAAGGAAGTAAGAAGGAAAATTATTTCCACTTCTAGGAGAGCACTGGCCTGCACCGTCATCTCTAGACATTGGCTCTCTCCTTTCCTCGCATCATAGATCTCCTTTTGCTACAGTCTTCAGGTCTTTGCCATCATCTTTGGACATCAAGTCGTGGCACAAATTCAGACCTGTTATCCTACAGTCTCAGACTGGAGTTCTTCTATCTCAGGTCTGAGCAGCTACTGGGTTCCCAGCAGGTGTCCATTTTGTACTTTCTGTTTGGACTTTTATGGTAATTTATTAGGGTTCTCATTCTACTCTGTTTCTCAAAGAATCCTAACCAATATACCCAGCTTATACCACAAATTACATTATATAGGCATCCCAGTTTCCTTAGGTTTCTCATTTTTTTGAAACAAAAAGCACACATAATTAGTAGCTTACCTATCACTTTCTGGTTCTGTGGAGAAAAAAGGAAACAAAGAATGTTTGTTGGGAGGGATCATGCTTTGCAGAGGCTTGACTTATTTAACAGTAAAAGCAAAATCTGGTTGTAAATGTTTTATAAGCATCGATAAACTCTACTAACTCTTTCTAGTAGAATTGGCATCTGGTAGTCTTCTATTTCTCAGACTATGCTCAATAAATATTTGTTCTAAATGCCACATAAAGAAATTCATGAACACCTACAGCCATATCTTTTTTATATATCCTATGTAGCATTTTTCAGCTACGAGTTGAAAATATTATTTTTTCTGTGGTGTTCTCAAATAGTAACCTGATTGATTCCAAGTACGATTAAAGTGTTCATTTTTGTGTAAAGTCCTAAATCAGACAGATACTACTTTCTGAGACATAGTGTTTGAATTGATGATATCTTCCACAGTCAGTAACTCACTCTCAACAAATTTTATTTCCAAGACATGGCTTTCTGCAAAATAATGCTGAGAGGTCAGGACACATTTATCTGCAGAGTATGCAAAGACATCACCAGAGTACTCTTTTCTCATTTTTTTTTTGCATAGATAATGCATCACATCCCCACTGAGTAGGGTTTGTTACCATAGTAATGCTTTAAGAACATTCCTAGATCAATATCAGAACTAGAGAAAGTATCTGATAGATTCTACGCTATTGGTGAGTTCAGTACTATAAGCTCATCCTTGTTTGTTTGCTCAACTGTAGAATAAAAATTTTAGCGACTGTTCACAACAAGGTAGCTCTGTGCTGTGAAGAAATAGTCAATAAACTGGGCCGGGGAAATAGCTCAAGGGTGATAGTGATTTCCTTGGAAATACGGGACCCCAGGTTCAATCCCCCAGTGCCACATAATAGATGGCAGGGTGGCACATGCCTGTAACCCTATAATCTCAGCACTCAGGAGGCTGAGGCAGGAGGACTGCCATGTACCGAGGGTAGCACAGTGAATTCAGAACCAGCTGGACTACAAAGCAAAACCCTGTCTCAAAAAAAAAAAAAAACTAAAAAAAGAATTAGTCAGTAAACCATGAAGTGACCCATAATTGTTTTCTTGCTGAGAACTATGCTAAGCTCTAAACAATTCAGATGAAGAGACTGTGTGTCTGTCAATTTGTAAAAAAAAAAAAAAAAAAGCATAGTGCTGAATTCCAGGATTCCAGATGTCCCTTAGTGTCCCTTACTATGTGCACTCTAATGTTTTCCATATTATATCTGAGTTTACCTATGAAAATTAAATGTCATTTTTATTGTTCTATTCATCTTTAGCTTACCATCGCAATTCCGAACTGCCCACGTAGATATGTTAGTATCACACACACCCTCTGCCAACAAGAGAAAAGTGTTGCAATTCCCTGCCTCACCGAATGTTTAGAAACATTCAGATGGTTTAAAATCAAGAGCTAAAAGGAAAAAAGTGCACCAATTACGAGTCTGCTTCCTTCTCTAACAAAGCTACACATAGGCTTATTATGCCAAGATGTAGACATTTGTTCCAAGAGAGCCCCATTATCTTCGAGTGCAGCTACCCAGAGCTCTCTGAGTCATCCTGATAATGAATATGCTTCTGAGAAGCTGGGTAATAAGAGGGCTGGGTTCCTGTTTCTGCTCTGCCTCCAACTATGTGACCCCAAGCATGTCATGTCACTCTTGTGAGTTTGGTTTCCCATGTGTGGCTAACAGAGAACTGAGCCTGACCGTCACAGTCTCTATCTGACTCTAAAACCCTATGGCACAATGAAGTACACAAAAATAAGGGATCCAATCATTTTTCTCTGGCCCCTTGACCTACTTTTATGTTCCTTCTTTATATGGAGCAATAGTCAATGTTTATTCTCATTGAAATTGGCAGCAAACGCACATGATTGCCAAAAAAGATTTAACTCTTGTGGTTTTTCCAGTCATATATATTATTATTAGGAATGAATATAAAGATTTTGTGAGACTGAAGATATCTATATCTATATCTATATCTATCTATCTATCTATCTATATATATATAAATATATATATATTAATGTGATCACTAAACAATGGGCATTGCCAAGTAATTAGTCAAGTTGCCCTAATTTTTTGTAGATCATATTTAGAAATAAAATAAAGCCCTGAAACAGCTTCTAACCATCTGTCCTATGTTGTTACCCCATTGTGGCCTTGATTGAAATTGTATGAATTTAGTGCAGTGACCTGTAAAAATCACAACTTGGCTTTAAAAATTCAAAGTATTCCTTATGTAAATCATCCTTAATCTAGCTGTACCAATCATTTTAGTTATATGAAAAGTGCTCGAAGTGTAGGCTCAGAATGCTAAATTATAATTCAAATTTATACAATATTTAGAGTACAGTTAACTGTGGCACTAAATATATTCCTGGATATCTGAATTATGGCGAAGTGCCATCTGCCCAGGTAATTGAAAAGTGACTAAATTTTCATTAGTCTGGAAATTTCCTCAGTCAGATCCCTCTCCCCAAGACATCCCTGGCAACTTACCTCTTCCTATCAGCATCTATTCATTTAATTGGAAAAAATCAAGTACAATCTTCTGCAAGAACTCTCTATATCTAGATGTTAAAAAATAATGATATATAGGAAATATATTCAGAATGTGTTTGCTTAAATGGAAGGATTATGACAACTTCCATTGTTAAATAGAGTTTAGGCTGTTCTATGACCATTACGCAACTGAGACACAGAACAAGTTGACAGCAGCAGATTACCTTCCTGCTTTCCTCACGTCTAGCTCATAAAACACAGAAATGTGGAGAAAATAGGACAACCTCACAATGCAATTTTAATATAAGCACAAAAGAAAGGTAAAATTTCAGGGAACTGAAACAAAAGAAGTTAAAGCCAGAGCAGCACAGCACACCGTGGCAATGTGGCTCAGCCGCAGCCTAGAGGGACAGACAGAATGAGACGGAAGCCCTGGGGAGCGCCAGCTCAAGGCAGGAAGTTCAGTCTGGGCTCGGCCAGAGGCTGGAGACCTAGCTGCTCCCTGGGCATGAAGGTCGGAGCTGTGAAGCGCTGCCTCTTGCAGAGAAAAGGGGTCAGAAGAACTTGCACTTGTCCAGACAAGCCCTGGAGCCTTAGGTTGGAAAATAGTCGTGAGAAATAAAAACCCCAGCTCTGTGACACATTTGAGTATACAGCTTCCATTTATACCATCTTTATTTTGAGGACCAAGACATCCAAGACAAGAAATAAGCCTCCAAATGGATCCTTGAGGCCTAGAAGTAGGAAATTTGGAAAGGTTTAGGAAGGATCTGGGAAGGCTTCCTAGCAAGTAGGGCATCAAAGATAAGCACTGTCTATGTATGTGTAGCTTTGTTATCAGGAGGTGGGTGGGAGAGGAAGAGAACTTCAGTACACGGGATTGGGAGAGAGGTATCCCAGTGGAGACCCAGCTGTGCAAAGGCATAGAAGAAATCCAAGCCATGAGATTAAAGTCATGAGCAGGGTGATGCAGAGGTGGGGAGACCTTTTTTCTCTGCCTAGGGCCATTTGACTACTTAGGCCATACAAAATTATCAATTTAAAGACTAGCCTGCTATATTTGGTAAAATATCTAATTTATTCACTCATAATGTGATGATTGTCTTGACCAGGCTAGACCCTAAAGCCCATGGGCTGGATCTTCTCCATCCTCGGGGTGAAGTGAGAAAAAAGGCAGGTTGAGGGGTGTTTTGGAGGGACAATGTGATCAAAGTTTCTCATTGTAAAAATAACTGGTATTGTGTTCAAATGTCATAATATGTAATAAGGCTAGCAACTAAGGCTTGTTCCTTTCTGATTTATAATGAGCAGTATGAATAATGAATGTTATGAATGAGTGAAAGTGTCATTTCATACTAACCTTCTCTGAGTTCTCTTGGGAGAATTGTTGCCTGTCATCCCATAAACACGTCCTTGGAACTGCTTCCCAATAACTTGCTGTAGACAAAACCAAGGGAGAAGCAGCTCAGTTTTCATGTAATTTGGAGCATGGGTCCTCATTACTTTCTATTCAAGATTCATATTTGCAATCATTGTTTGCCTAGTATGTCTGAGTTACAAGCAGTCTCTCACTGAATCTCAGTTTCAGCTCTTTGGGGAGATTACTACCAACCTCTTGAGATTTTTTTCTGAGGGATTTTCCTAAAGTATACCTTGCATTATCTGCATAGTTTATCCTTCCAATCACACCATACCAAAGAGTCTCTAAATTGAGAGGACACTGAGACTGGCATCTTACGTGGAAATGTAGATTTATTATAATGTAGATCCAGTTTAGGTAAACCTTTTTAATGAAGAGCCAGATGGTAAACATTTTAGGCGTCGTGGGATATAATGTTTCCGTCACACATCCTTCTTTATCTTTTGCTTGTTTTTACAACACCTAAATAATGTAAAAACTAGTCTTAGCTCACAGGCCATATAAAAATAAGCTAGGACAGAGCCAAATTTGACTTACCAGCTTCAGTTTGCCAAGCCCTGATACTGATTAATCCAAGTAATATAGCATTTTTGGCACTTAATTACAGAAAAGACTGAAGCTAGCATGAGAAAATGACTGAGACCCTGAGGGATGGCTGCTGGAGTGCTGACACCAGCTGAAGAGAATGTTAAGAACACAGGACTGTGCTTGCCTGAACAGCCGGAGCATCCATCAAAAGGAAATCATTTTCAAAGTGAAATCATGCTTGCATGACGAACAGCAGAATATCAATCCAAACAGATGTGTAGGAGGCAATGGGAAATCAGAACCATGGAACAGTAGATTATTTAAAGCAAATGTAGTCAAGTGTCAGAATCGATGCAGAAATCAGCCTATAATGGAAGGTTAAGAAGACCCTACTGGGGAGAGAGTGAGAGCGTCGAAAAGGGAGAGGAGGAGAATTTGTAATTTTGCCACAATATGTATATGTACAGAATACTCAAGGTCAGTGTAAACTTTATGTATTGCACATATACATAGCAATAAAATGGGGAAAAATAAAAATAAAATAATGAAACCGTACTCTGTTGCATTACCCTCCAGTTTCAAGTCTTCTAAGACTGGCTGGCCATGTGTGATATAACTGCCTATTTATAGTTTTAAATGAATACATAAAACGAAGTTATTATTCTGGAGAAAGAGGAAAAAGATGAGAAAGAGATGATCTTTTAAAGAAAGACGAAGAAAGGTATAAGCATGTGATGTGTCAAACTTACTGGGCCACAGAGTTCCTAGATGGTCAGGAAAACATTTCTGAATGTATCTGTGAAGATGTATCTGGAAGAGATTAGCATTTGAATTAGTAAAGAATATCATTCTTAACAATGTGCTCAGGATTATTCAATCCTATGAGAACACATACAGAATTTTTTTTTTAAATAGGGTGAATTCTCTCTGTTTGAGTTGGGCATTTGTGCTTGGCTACTTTCAGCCACTGGTGTTCCTGGTTGTCAGACCCTCAGACTTAGACCATCGCCTCTGGATTTTCCTGGGCTTTATAGCTTTCAGGTGGTGGACCATGGGATTTCTCAGTATCCATGATGTTGTGAGCCAGTCCCTCATAATAAGTTAGATATCTATCCATCTGTCATTTATCTATCTTCTATTGGTCCTCATTCTCTGGAGAGCCCTGGCTAATGGAGGACAGAGGAGAAAATCAAAAGGAAGAGGGAAAGAATCTTAATACTATAAATAACATCCACTAAGTTTTTAAGATAATAACTGACATTTGTTTTAAGCCTAAACACTAACTACAAAAAAGGAGTATCTTCTTTCTATTCTCTATTTCCAACAAGAAGTTGATAATTTATTGTCTAGGATTAATCACATGGCCATGACTACCTGTGAGGAGGCTAGGAAATAGATTTTAGCTAAGTACATTACCTTCTTTGATTAACCAACAGAAAAAGGACAATGAGTTCGCATAGGTCACAGTATTTCTATTAGTCACATTCATGTCGCTGGGGGAAAATGTCTGATGATCCCCTCTAAAAGGAGGAGAGGCACGCTGCAGCACACCATTTCAATGGATTCAGCGTAGTTGGCTGGCTTCTAGCCTGAACCGGTAGAAAGACACGATGGAGGAAAGCTGCTGGCTCCATGGCAGCCAGGAAACCAAAAAGAGAGGACTGGGACAGGCATACACCCTTCCAGTTCACACCCCCATCCACACACCCCCTCTCAAGACCATGAGACTTCTGAGAGATATTTTAGACCCAGATCATAACCATCTTTCCTACCTGAGTTAACTTGACTTTATATATATATATATATATATATCTTTGGGACAGGATCTCACTAAGTCATTGTGTTCCCCAGGCTGGGTAAAAAAAAAAGTGCCATCTTCCTTCCCCAGCCTCTTCAAGTGCTGGCGTTACAAGTCTGTACCATTGAACACTGCTTAATATGGCATTAAGGCTACTGTAATGATTGGAATATTCTCTACCCAAGCCAGAGATTTCAAAAAATAAGAAAGGTAAGAAGCACTTGAAACCACAGGTACATCATGGGTGCTGGGGCTGGACCGGGGCTCTGGCACTGAGTTCTGTCTCCAGCCCTCTTTCTTATTTTTATTTTGAGGCAGAGTCAGTACTTGCTAAGTTGCCCAGCTTGGTGTCACACTTGGCGATTCCCTGCCTCAGTCTCCCGTGGTGCTGGAGTTACAGGTTACATTACTTTTGTAGGTAGACATTAGTAAATAGCAATGCATCAAATGAGCAAAAAATTAATGCACATAAAGTATACTACTCTTTAAGGTATCCAAATGAAAGTAACATGAACCTTGAAAGAATAGTAGTAATCCGGAACTAAACATAATGTATTAGAGGTGAGCTTTTTTGAGATGAATATTTTAAAAGTTAGTGTTAGGGCTGGAGGAATAGTTTGGCATTTAAAAGTACTTGCCTAGCAAGTACAAAGCCCTGAGTTCTAATCCCACCACCACATAAGCTGGGTGTGGTGGTGCATACCTGTAATACCAGCACTTGGGAGGCTCAGGCAGGAGGATTGCAATGAGTGGGAGGCCTCCTAGGCTACACAGTGAGTTTGAGGCCAGCCTAGGTTTCTTAGTGATTTCAAGACCAGCCTGGGCTACAAAGTGAGAACTTGACCAAAAAAAAAAAAAAAAAAAAAAGTTCTGCTTTACTAGAAGAAAACTTACTGGCAAAGGAACTGTGTGCAGATTGCCTAAAGAGCTCTTAGAACTCAATACTACAAGATAAAGAACCCAATTTAAAAATGGGGGAAAGATTTTAATACTTAAGATACACAGATGGTCAATAAAGTATGCAAAAGATCCTCATAAGTATTAATCACTAGGGAAACAACAAATTAAAACCATAATGAGATACCACTGTGCACCCAGTTGATTTTCTCTAAGTGTCAAGAGTGACAAGACCAAGTACCGGCAAGAAAAACTCTTCATTGTTGATGAGGGTGTAAAATAACCACTTCGGAGAACAACGTGGCAGTTTCTTGTGAAACTAACATGGAACACAACAATTCAACCGCAGTTCTTACCCAAGAGGAATGAAAACATACCCACCAAAAAACTATGAGCATAAAAGTTTTGTTCATAGTTTGAAAACATCTGAAAACAATCCTCATCCTTTAGGATTGTTCAACATGTGAATGAACAACCAAATTATGGTGTATTTCTCACAATAAAATTCTACTCAGCAAAAAAATTTAAAAAATTTCTTTAACAACACAGATGAGTCTCAAAAGTGTTACACTATACAGAGAAGTTAGGTACATAAAAGTTCGCACTGATGATTCAATTTATACAACTGCAGAATAGCTAAAGCTAATTTACAGAGACAAAATGTAGTAGTGGTTATCTGGCTCTGGGAAGTAAGAAAACTGAAAGGTTCCGTGTGACAAGGAAAGCCAAGAGAATTTTTGGGGGTGAAGAAAGTTTTGTTCTTGATTCTGGTGCTAGTTAGACACGCATATAAATTAGCTGAAACTCATCAAAGCACATGTACATAAATCACTTTATTGCATAAAAGCTATACCAGAGTAAATTGATTGTAAGAGAATATTAGTGCTATTAATTTGTAATTTCAAGATAAAACCTGTATTCACCGGATAAAATAGTAAGTTGAGATCTTGAAACATGGTTCATTCATTAAACATACTCATCTAACACTTGCTATGTGATAAAACAAAATTGCCTAAATGCAGTGGGTGTTCAAAGGAAAGGACCACTTATCTATTTAAGGTGGCTAGAGAAAGTCTCACCAACGCGTGTGCAGTAGGCCTTGGAGGATGAGCGCGAGTTCCTCAGAAGCATGCTGAGTGTTCTGCTCATACACAGAAGCGAACGGGAGGTATAGAGATGAGAGTTGGCTTAGTGTCAACTGTTTTAAGTTCAATCATAGGCTTCATGCAAGCGATGTGAGTGTGGCCTCGCGAGGGAAGACATTCTGGAAAATGTTGCATGTCTTGAACTTTGTCCCACACGCACTCAACAACCAATGAAGGGCTTTAGACAGGAGACTGAATGAATTAGATGAGAAAAGCCTGAAATGATGTTCAGTTGGTTAATTTATTAACTAAATGTTAACGAGAACAACTTACATTGTCAGAACCTACAATGTTCAATATGGCCCGGCTACTGCCCTCCTCTTGCCTCCTTTCTCCCTGTTCCTACTTTCCTTCTTACTCACTGCCCTGCAGTCTTCCTAATTGTACACCTTTCTTCAGACATTCCCACCTCATTCCTGTCTTGGGACTTCACATTCATTTCTTTTCTCTATTGGTCTCTGGTTTCTTTTTTCACATTATTATAGTCTCCATTCAATAAAGCCTCTTACAGAAAGCCTCTCCCTGATATCCTGATCTAATACTTTCTTCTTCCTGTTTGCTGTTCATTGTTTCTACTGGATTCTCTTCTCAGCATCAAGAGCCATTCTTAAGGGTCTGAGGTTTTACTCTACTTTCAAGCATAGAAAATAATTTGGAGGACGTTCCCCATGGATTCTGACAGAAGACAAAAGACTTTTGGGTCAGAGACAATGGATCTATTACTCAAAATACTGAAGGTGGCATAGCTGTTGTTCATACCAAATAGGAAATTAACAGCTGCTTATTGAAATAGTGCTTATAGTCATGCCACAGAAGCAATACTTTTGTATTGCTTTGTACTCCTACCAAAACATGAAGCCCGTGAAACCAGAGACCTTCTCTTTCTTGGTCTCTGCTCTTCCTCTACTATCTAAAATAACACCTGGCACATAACAGAAGCTCAGAAAATAGTTCAACAAATCTCTGAAAGTCTTAATTTCCCTTCAATACCCAGCTTAGATAACCTATATTTAGAAAAGCCACACTAGATTCTGTAATTGAGATTTAATGTTTAGTCTGAGCTTTCATGATACTTTTATACTTTTAGAGTGGCACTTGTAATTAGATTTTCGGTGGGTTATACTTTTTTCATTTATGTTGATCTGACTAGATTGAAAAATTCTTGAAAGTCAGGATAGTATCATATTTAAAGGTTTGAAATAGGGCGAAGAAAGTGGAAAATTTTGGTGAAAAACATAAAGAAGCACTCGCTCCCAAGTTCATGCAAATGTGCGCTGGGCACTCTGCTTCCTCACACCAGTCCCATTTTCCTTTTATAAAACTTGGGGTACTCAGAACCCATTAATGTTGTCTTTATCCAACAGAAGTTCGATCAGTGTTCTATCTTATCACGAAGTCTTTGAGACCCATTTGCCTAATATCTGATATTTGCCTTTTGCCCCTCCAGAGTCATGTTCTACCACTGTCCGCTCTGCTTTGTGCCTGGAAGGATGGCCTGCATAAAGTGCATGAAAAGGCACTTCGGCCTCCTGCTTCCAGGTGGGTCTAGTTCGTGGAGACTTCCTAGTATAAGTCAGAGAGCTAGTGGAACGTGAGTGCAAGGTATTGTTTTCTCGGCTTCCTCCGTACAAGATCACTTTGGGTTCGCTGTATCTGCCAATGATAACAAAGCTACTGTCATTTGGTCCTCTCTCATTGGCATGGCGACTCTCTTTAGGTTCCAGTAATTGTACCCACCCCTTGCCCCATCACGGCTAAGAGGAGTACTAGCTCTCCATTGTGGCCTGTCCAGAAATACATTCCCATACTGTATTGGTCAACTTTCCATGGTTGGGTAAAAGAACCTTCCACTTACATCTTAAAGGAGGGATTTTGGAGCATGGTGGAACAAAGCAGCTCATTTCATAGCTGCTAAGTAGCAGAGCGTGGAGGAAGAGCTCCAGTGAGAAATGCCACCTCCTGAGGCACACCTCAGTGACCCCCCTGCTCCAAGGCGGACCTTGCCCCACCTTCCAACATCTGACTACGGATATCAGTAGATTATCCAACACTCCAATCACCTGCCTAAAAATATCTTAATCCAGTCAGGTTGACAATTAGAATTAACTGACACACACACCTTTTGGGTACCCTCAATTCTGCCTGCACCTTTTGATGTAACACATTAATTAAAACTTGCTCAATTACCTCATTTGAGTGTTCTATTTTTTTCCTACTGGGATCCATAAAGAATATGCTATTGGACCTCAACAGATGTCTTATAGTAAGGATGATAAAAAGCAAAGACATAAAATATACCACTTAAGTTTTTTTATAACAAAGATGTCATTGTAAAAGAAAACTTGACAGAAATGATATGGTGTTTATTGATTTCAACCAAATGAATTTAATTTCAATGGACTGTGATACCAATTTTTTAAGTTGATGAAGTGATAAAATTAAGCCAGAGGGGAAATTTTCTGAAGATTGGGAAGACTGATGATGTACTATTGATGATTAGTGTTAGAGGGCAGAGATTATTTTTATAATTCACCTTTATGTCACTGATAAGGTAATAACCTAACTATACATCAAAATGAAAATGCTCCATTGAAAGATCACACAGGACCCTAGATGACTCCAAAAATTATTAGGGCATAAAGATTTAGAAGAATCTGAAAATGAAAAGGGACACAGTCAAAAATGATCATAATTATTTTAATGATTAGCAGTATAAGCATGGATAGTTTTAATAGAAAATAGCAAAAAAGGTCATGGCTGGTAAAAGAAGAGCTTTAATTGAATCAGAAAGGGTTAAGGTTGATATACTGTTTCATCCAGGAAACTCAATTACCAAAAAGCAGAAGAGGAAATTGATTAATAGGTGATTAACAATAATTTTATGCTTTGGTCATTACAAATAGAGGGAGTGTGATGAAAATTCTAGCTGAATTCATGACATCTTAATAAACCTAGAAAATTTTAGATAATAACAGCAGGTTTATTTTGAACTGAGATTGACATGTTATATTAGATTCTGTCTCCTCCAATTGTACTTTTTTAAAAAAATATTTGAACAAAATGGAACAGACAGTTCCTTACCCCATTCTTCCCAATAATTAATTACCTAAGAAAAAATGTAATTGCTTCTCAAATTTTAAGATTATTTATAAGATATATACAGAATTGAGTAATTATGCAAATAATTGAATCCATAAGCCATTCTCTTTTTGAAAAGAGTACAAGTAATTGATGCAGAGTGAATAATCCAGATTCACTTCCTCATTGCTGTCCATCACTTCACTAATTGCAGATTAAAATTCAACTAACATTTATTGAACAGTCACTGGTTCCAGAGTTTTCTTAAGCTGTTTCAGTTCATTTTCTCAACAATTTTCTGTGTCTATGGATGAGGTATCTCAGAATCATGTCTATAACTTATTGTGGATTTGAACTTACAGCTCCTTACCTTAAGTCTGGCAAAGTTTCCTTTAACCGTTGTGGCTAAATCAATGAGAAATAAGATTTAGGCATGTGTGAACACCAGCATCCCGGGAGTGAATCTGTTGCTCCAGAGTTTTCTTTCTGAGCAAGTGAAGACATCGCTGAGGAGCTTGTCATGAACCACTCCGGTAGCAGAGCGGGAGGAAGCTTACATCACCATGGCTTTGTTTTCTTTGTCAGTTATCTGTTATTTTTTATAGAAACTATTTGCCTTTCCTGTTTTTGAGAAATATAGAAAATATGATGACATTAAATGGGATAGTGATTCATGATTTATTGAAGGAATATCAGAAAACTTTTAAAGAAGACATTTCCCCTTGCCAGTATTACTAATAAACACTTTATGTTACATACACATGACCAAAGCTTTGAAAGAGAATAAACAACAACTTAAAATTCTAGCGTTTGAGAAAAAAAATAAATCCAGAGAGCAAATTTCTTAGGTATTCACTGCCTCTTATTCAAAAGAATGCATATGATTGAAATGTATGAGAAAACTAAAAGAAGCAGGAGACGGAGAGAGCCAGAAAGAGTAGCTGTCATGTAGAAAAGAGCAGATGGTCCTTGGTTGGTAAGAATAACAATCCCATTCCAGTGGTGTGTGACTTAGTAGAACCAAAATAAATGACATTTTGGTCCAGAGAAAAAGATGCTGCGCGTCTAAGCTGACCAGAGAAATGAAGAGCTATTGAATGTATCCAAGAAAACATGACCTTGATTTGCATTTTCCTTGATTAGACTTTGAACCTTACACCTCCAACCTCGTGCACACTGAACAATAAAATGAACTTCTTCCTCGACCCCTTGTCACCAATCCACCTAAACCTGCCTTAGCAAATGCCTGGTAGAAACCAGCCTGTCTACAGCCTCCCAAAACACAGTGACATGCATGTTTTTCTCCTCATTTTATGACCCAATTTCCTCCTTGTTTTTCTCAGTCCATAAAGTGTGATGTTCTTCATCAGAATAGCCTTGAGTAAAACCTATACTTTGTTTTTGAAGCTAGTAGAGCAAAACTTATTAAAAAATCAAGGAATCTTTCCAAATACATTTATTAGAAAGAGGTTTCTATGTTCATTCGTTTATTTCACGGTTGTTTTTCAGACAATGTGCCAGGTGCTGAGGATTTGGAGGAACGGGGTGATTTGGCTTTCAACCCAGATTGGAGGACAGGATGCACAGTACTAATGAGGGTACCTGACAGGGTGCCAGTGTAGGACAGCACAAACATAGGTATTTTATAAAATTATTATTTAAAATGTGCTGATTCATGACTTGGTGGTAATATTTCTTGTGAATAAACAGGTTACAAATACAAATTGTTCTTTAGCTGCAGGATTTCCTGCAACTTTCTCCTTTTCTGTAATTCTGTGTTTTCTTCTGGACAAATTGAAAATAATCTTTGTTGTAAAAGCGGCTTAAAGGAATGTAAGCAATATTTTTTGTAAGAAATGACCGAAATGGTTTCCAAGTGAGCAAACTCTTAATTCTGTTGTTACAGCTTGAAATGCAGTATAGTCCTTTTTTGCACTTAAGTAGTGAAAACTTCAGACAATGTAAGAAAAATGCATCCACATATTTAACACTGAACACGCTCTAGTTCATATCCTATCTCAGATGAAGCAGTACAGGAAATGTGCAGTTCTGTTTAGTTAAATATGCAAGAATCCTTTAAGTCACCACTCCTGAGTAGAGATTTTCTTTCTTTTCCTAAATAGTTTTTCCTTTTATTAGACTTTCAAAGTGGAAAATAAAGTCCCTCGAGTCCAGTAAGATTCCCATTTCCCGTTCACTGGCTAACACTTCGCTGGGGGTGGGACACTGTGTGACAGAGGAGGAGAGCAGGAGGGAGCATCTCATTGAGCTTTTCCTCTGGGAGTTTCATCCTGCTTCCAGGATAGCAAGCATGTCAAGTAGGGGGGTATTCCCCTGGCTCTTTGCCACCTTTTCATTCTCCTTGCCTAGCTTTGCAAAAAGTCACAGAAGGTCATCAAGCACATAATCCATCATGGCATCATGACAGAATACCCTTAGCCCTGCTGAGAGAAGACACCAGGTCATTAAGAACTTTCAACACAGACAAGCAGGAACCAAATTATATATGAGCCAAATTACTTGGCCAGGAGGGACATGAACGTTGAAATCAATGTCCTAGAGGCTTTTGTAGAATCATCCTGCCACTGTGGAGGAGAGAAGTAGCCCTGCCTTGTCTAATACCATGTGGAGGGACAAGAGGAACCTGGCAGTGAACTGCATGAACCCACATTGGCTTTTGGAGTTAGACTTCTACCAGATGTTGGTCACAAACTACTTTTTGGAAAGTCTTAAATATGGAGAGAAACAAATTGCTGATCACTTACTTACACTTAGATCATTTTCAGCTAGAAGTCAATTGTTGATGAAAGGGAACAAGTTTAACAAACATTGTCCACTGAAGAGAAATTGTTACCTACACTTCCATCACCAGGAGGATCAGTTACCAGAAAACCTGCTGGGAACAAGAAACTTAAGGGACAAAAGCATGATGAGATGATCTTTTAGTCAGAGACCCCATTTCGTCTCCTAAACAACTGAAATCACGCTCAACATCTTTATCGACTTCAGCGAGAACATGAATTGGGCTCCTAGTGTCCGTTGATTAATCGCACTGAGACACAAATCAGCCTCAAAACCAATTGAATTAAAAGGCTTCTTTATTTGCTGATCAAGATAAATAAAATCTGGGAACAATCCTTTAACGCAGACAGTTATGACTCAGTTGTGAACATTCAGCACAAAATGATCCCGGGAATACAGAGAGAAGTGACAGCTATCATTAGTATTAACATTATTAGTTGCTGTTATTACCACATTTTATAAAAAGCTCATGATTTAAAAAAGAGATGTGCCACAGTAGAACTTATTTTGAGAACTTAAAATATAATTGGAGGAAAAAGAAAACTCAAGGCCTCCATGACTGTGCTTTTTGATGTTTAATACAATCTGCTAACTTAGCTCTTTTTTTCCTTTATTGCCTACAACTAAAGTAAAAGGCTGAAAAGAACTTTTACATTTTCAGAAAAGGAAGATAAAGAAATCAAGATACTTCGGCAAAATAAATAACAGTCTAGTTGATAATTATCTATCACATTATGCAGTAACTTTCAATTAATTTGGACACAGTTTAATTAAAACTTAAGTTTTATTTGATTGGATCTCCTGGAGGCCAGCAATTTGCATTTTCCATGCGCTTCAAATGCATATTCTGTTCACCTCCTGTGGTCATTACCACGTAATTCAATAATGATTGCTTGGGACTAGACTAAGCCTTGGTATCGGTCACGAAATTTATCACCTCACTGTGGAATGATCCAATAATCTTAGGCTTCTCTAACTTGTTTTATTCATGAGGCACTCTTATTCCAGGAGACCAAATATAGTTACTAGCGGCAAAGGTCAGCACCTGTCAGCTGATGGTCTCATAAGTTAGAGGCTCGATAAGGGGTTATTACATTGTATTGCACATTATAGATTGAATGGAGAAGAAAAGTAAGAAAATGAAAGAAAAGCAAGGTATTGCTCTCTGCCTTAGAAAGTCTGACGTGGCTTAGAATGGTATGTTTAGGTTGTATTCCTCCACCAGGACCTCTATCCAGTCTTGATTACTCCCTTCCTCAGTTTGCCCTGGCATCTTTCAATCTGATTAATCTTTCTAAAATAACTTTGATTCTCTCACTTTCCCCCAGGGAAAGCTGAGTCCAAATTTCACATACCCTGAACAATATGGTCCTAATGACAAAAATCTCTGCTCCGGCCTTATCCACAACACCCCAGCTCTGACTGTGGGCCCCCCCTGAGCCATTTCCTCTGCTTCCTCTATGTAGCTATATTCCTCCTGTCCTCAAAGTTCAAGTTTTCCTCCATAAAACTTGTCATAGCATCTTAGATCTGGAGTGTCTTTCTCTTTCTCATTCATAAGATTCTGCTTTGGTGAAGATTTCATTTTACAACTAGCCTTCCAAATTCAATCACTGGCTGCCTGTACAGAGACCAAACTACCTGTTCCTGCTGCCTTATTTTTTTCCTATGTAATAATCCTCAACAAATATTACTAAGATGTAATAGAGATAAAAGTGATAAGGAAGTTACAATTTTGTGCTTTAAAATATTCCTCATATGTTGACACATAAAATCAGTATATTGTTTGTTATTTTATTTTAATTTTGCTTTTTTTGCCTACTCCGACTGGCATGTATTTTCTCTGAGGATCCAAATCATGTCTCTTCATTTTTTCCCAACTGCTCAATACAGCACTGTTCCTAATGTAGAGATTTATTAAGTAGCTGCTGTTTTAATTAATTTGGCATCACTGACAGAAGCATCTTCAGAGCCAAGTACAAATATCTACATCACCACTAAAGACTATAAGTTAATTACCATTCTTCAACAATGTTAGTGGACTGTCCTTATACTGACACTTCTTTTCTTAGTCTTAGGGGTTATTTATTTAATTGATAGCTACATGCCCATTAAGGTTCACTAGTATATCAACTTTTTTCTGAGTTTTGCCAAAAATAAATAAGTAAATAGTACATGTATTTACTCTATGACTTTTTAATCATATGATTTTAACATCACTTTGACCATCTAAGAGAACCTAATTCAGACAATGAGTTAAATATCTGACACCTTAGACATGTATCTCCTTCGTGAAAACAAATGCAATATTTGAATTTGCTGTTGTTTTAAAATCTTTTCTGAAGTAAATCAAGGTAAAGTAAATCAATATGATTCTATAGGACTTGGCCTTGCATAGACAATAGAGCTTTCAAATGCCAAATGATTCACTTGAGCTAATTCTAGTTGTGTATTCGGGAGTTTCTGTGATTCAGTTTTAGGTCTTCTTTTTGGTTTGGGTGCTACTGGGGATAAGCCCAAAGCCTTGCCCATGCTAGACAAGTACCTTGCATGAAGTGTTATATCATCAACCCTCTGACTGGTAGTGTTCTTGTTGGTTACTGCGTATCAGAGGAAGGTATATGTAATATGCCATTTTTAGCTATAATAGAGTACTCCATTAAAATCATCTCAGATAATACTACCCATATACAGTCCATTGTTGAATCTGCTAAGAAAGAAGAAAGTTAAATAGCAGCAGGCAGAATAAATCAATGTGTAAGTTTACCTGGCAAACAAATGGGCCAAGCCTGAAAACGGCTATTGTGAAGGATGGTGAAGAATCCTTTGTCCTAGTTCTTGAAATTCAAATGCTGGAAGACTTTGTCATATCTTAAAGCAAACAAAATGAATAAACATGAAAACATTAAAAGTGGGCCATGGTCCTGTTTTTCCATCAGACTTAAATACAGTCCACAGCCAGGTCTCTCACCACCTCTACTTCACTTAGGACCAGATCATTTAATGAAATTATTGAATTATTAAAGAAGCACTTCTCAGCAGCCCATCAGTCACTGCTTAGGGATTTATATTTCACAAGCAAAATCAATAGTCTCGTGAGGACATCGCTGCTGACACTGCAAGGCAGTACCATCTGTCAACACTGAAATTCAGGAAATTTTCTGACTTGCTGTGGAAGAATCTTATCTGAAGGGACCTTAATTTTTTTTCATGAGTCCTCTTAACGACACATTCAATAATCAAAAAAGGTCATTAATGAAAGCCATTGTAACATTCACAACAGCTAAAGCCGAAAAGAATTTTAAGTATTCTCACTGTCAGGTCAGCCCATAGAGAAAACCTACAGATTCTTTTTCTGTAAAGACTCAACTGCATTCCTCCACTTGTACAAATACAAAAAGATACAGGAACACAGCTGCTTTTTTTTTTTTTTTTTTTTTTTTTTTTTTTTTTTTTTTTTTTTTTTTTTTTTTTTTTTTTTTGTAGAATCACAGTTGTAAGTCAGAGGCCCGAGAATACGTAGTCACATCCTCCTGTCAATGACAGGTAATTAATTTCCTTACTCTAATGCCAGAAATCACAAGATGTGTGTTCCTTAGTGGTTGCCAAGATGATGATTTTTGGAGACAGACTTTTTGCCATAGGAGTCAAGTAAAAAGTGAAAGCTGGTTCTGATCATAAAATTCCTCAACCTGATAAAGATATTTTCCACAGAGGATTTTGGAAGGGGACAATTGACAAGGTTATTTAAATTTTACAAGCCAAAAGTGTCACAGCCGATGTTTTGGGACACTAGGTTATGAAGAGCTGCTATGCCTTATCCACGTGAAAATGTTTTCGACTTTTTTACCTCAAAGAATGACACAAAGATATTCTTGGGAAAGCATTTTGTTCCACTGATACCTGAGGAAATCACTACAGTTGTTTGAAAAAAAGACACAATATTCTGAAACCATTTAGATCTATTCCATATTCTATACCAGCACTTGATAGCTGTAGATGGAGTGTTCTCTCTGGACATCTACTATGTACCAGGCACTATTCTGGGTCTGATGACACAGTGATAACCAAAGCATACAAAATATATGCTTTTATGGACCTTCATATTGGTTAGAGTAATGGACAATAAGCAAATTAATAAATAAGAAAATATTTGATGCTGAAAATACTGTAAATAAAATAAAGCAGGTTAATAAGACAATGACATTCCAAACTTAATAAGGGAAACAAATTTCTTTGAGGGCAAAATCCATGTCCTGTTTATCCTAAGACCTCTGCAGTTTGATACTATCCTTTGTAGTTAGCAGGTTTGCACCATTTTTTCAGCAGTTGAATTAATTCTAAAAGCATACAAAATAAGACATCAAGTGAAGCAGGAACTTTGAAAGAAGGATTAGAAATTTCACCAATAATCTTAATATTTTTGGTAATCAAAATTCTAATGTGAATGCAAGCTGTGCAGGGAAAGCACTTAGAATTGTTTTCGCCCAAAAGACGGAGTGTCTCTCCTGACCAGAGCACTGCGCAGAAGACTCCCATCCAGTGAGGGGCTTTGGCATCCTCGGCTCAATAGAAGGAAGATGGCACTGGCTTCAAGAGGGCACTGGCTTCACATTGACTCAGATTTATGACAGCAGGACACATAATTGCTTTGTTCCTGATGTATTTGCGGGAGAGTCAGGATGACACGTAGGTGTTAAAAGCCATTTGATGCTGGACTTTTAGCCATTCTTCCCAAGGGGTCAACAGAGACAGAGTTTCCCTATGGACTCAGGCTGTTGATCCAGTGGTCCTTCCTACTTGCCCACTAATAGCACATTTTGGTACATAGAGGTAATTGGTCCAGACAGGAGATGTTAGTCATTTATTTTTGTAGGTGGTTGGTATTAGTTCCTCCAAAAATGTGTATTAGGAAAGAAGAGTTTAGTTGTTTTTTATAGTTCCTGGTTGCAATAAAAATCTGCACTTGAGTCATTGCTTCCTATACCTATTTACAATTATAGTTTAAAAATGACAACAAAACCCACAAAGAACTGCAATATTCACTGAGAAAAATTTTTTTGCAAAAGAATTTATTGTGGTAATATTTGCATCATGCTGTTAACAGAAATTATTTATTATAATTTAGGTTGCCATTTTATTGGGATTATTGGTAGGGAACAAACCCTCTCCTTTGCAGAGCAACCTGCTGTCGCGGAGCACTGGGACCTTGCTTCCCACGTGAGCTCTCCGGGACAGCCAGCTATTTGGTCACATCTGGATTTGAATTTTGGCTCCCTCTTTTCTTAACTGCATGAATGTGGTTAATTATTCATCTTCCCTGAGCCTCCATTCCTTCCTCAATAGTTTTTATGACAGAAAACAGACATTGATCTGCTGGACTGCTGTAACAAACCATAGAAAGGGTGCTGAAACATCGGTAGCTTACTTTTCCATAGTCCTGGAGACTGGAAGTCTAAATAGAATTGAATTTCTGTGAAACCTCTCTCTTTTGCTTGCAGGTGGCTGCCCTCTTCCTGTTTCTTCACATGAGTCTCCCTCTTACCCTTGGGTCCCTTGCATTTCTTCCTTTTCTTTCAAAATCATCAAATATTTTGGACTAGATTCCCATTGTAATTGCCTCTGTTTAACTAACTCACCTCTTTAAAGGTCTTGTCTCCAAATACAGTCATATTGTAAGTATTTGGACTTGAATATATGAATTTTGGGAAGTCACAGTTCTGTCCATCATGCAATGTCTCTAAGATACTTATTAAATATAAAATTTCTTTTGTTTTCTTTTAATATGCAAAATTAAGGCTCTGCCAAGCATAGCCATGAAACCTGAAAGATGAATACGACCCCTTCAGGAAGTTTGTCAGATTAAAACCATTTTCATAATAACACCATATTATTTGTTTTTGGTTTTTTAAATCTGAGTTGACATTTACACTGGTGACATTTAAATAAATGATAAATAAAACCACAATCTCTTGACTTTGACAAATCAAGGAAGTGGAGCTAAACTTTACTTGTACTAGTAATTATATTTTATTCAATATTATGCACTTGAAGTTAAAAGAAAATCCAGGGACTGGAGAAATAGCAGAGGTTGGAGCACTTGCCTAGCAAGCTCTAAGGCCCTGACTTCAATTTTCTAGCACTACGTAAAGTGGACAAGGTGATGCACACCTGTAATCCCAGCATTCAGGAGGCCGGGGCAGAAAATTGATGTAAGTTCAAAGCCACCTTGAGGCTACACAGCGAGTTCAAGACTACTCTAGAATACACAGCAAGACCCTGTCTCAAGAAAAGAAAATTCACTCAAATATCCTTAGTGTAGCGATCAGAATTATTAATTTTATTACATTTGAATACTCAAATGCATTTTTTAAAAACTGTGGTAAAATGAAGTGCTCATATAAGGTACAAATGATGATTAAAAGATGCAATAAATTTTGAAATATTTTGAAAAACATTTACTGTAAAGACAGATTACTAATAGTGATGGATAAGTGGGTCCAAAGCGAGGGGTAGTATCTGGAGTATTTTGAGAGGGATAAATGGCAATATGTCTGTTATTACAATAGATTTTTAAATTTAAATATGCACCATACTTTATGATCATGCCTCATTGGTCAAATGTTTACAGCAATCTCTGTCAAGTAAAAACATCACAATAACTCCTCATTCACCTTATTCGCACCATGCAAGTTCTGACTCTTCCCCACAGTCAAAATAACTTAGAAATGTAAATATTTTGAATTGATTGAGGCACTAAGGCAGCCTGACCAGCACAACTAAAGACATTTATGAAACAAGACTTCAAGAACAGCTCAAAGAGCAGCTAGGACAATGGGATGTGTTCCAAGTCAGGGGGGATAATTCTAGGCAATTAACGATACTGCAATAGATTTTTATAAATGTAAACATTCACTTATCATACCTCCTACTTCTGGTACATATCAAAATAGAGTGAATGGTGGTCTTAAGAAAAAGCCCCTTTGCAGTTAAGTTACAAGAGGACCTACTTTTGCGTGTGTGTGTGTGTGTGTGTGTGTGTGTGTGTGTAGCACCAGTTTGCTGGTAAAATTTATAGACTTACACATTTTAATTTGAGAAAGTCGGACTTGTAGAAAAAGTATGGTTATTGAGACTTTGGTATTTGACGATATTTTTTCAAAAATGAACTATGTGGACCTCTCAATTCAAGGAGAAAAATGCAGGTTTTTCAGTTTTTGGCCAATGATAAAAGCGGAGCTTTCAGGCAAAAATGGGAGTTTTTGGAAAACTTGCTTCTGCCACCACAAGCTTAACTGATTTCCAGGGCTTAAATATCTTCCTGATGTGACTGGTGGTGATATTTAAAACTATGAAGTTTTTTTTTTTTTGCTAAAATTTGGAATATCTGCCTAATTTAGTGGAATAGACTTTTTCAAATGCCTTTACAAAATTGTGCATGGGCAAAAGGTTCATTCAATGTGAAAGTTAAGTGACTAGATTTTTATGTTAAAGTTTGTTTACTTATTCCATATTTTTAATCTTGCTGAGCTTTGTTGTATTATCAAAGGAAAATATCTACACTTATCTAAGATTATTTAAATGAAATTCTTTTTTTCAATTATCTATCTGAGTAAGGCCAGATGGTCTTTCAAAACAACGTATCATAACACGCTGAGAGTGGACACAAGTACAAGATCTCAGGTTTTTTCATTAAGCAAGAGTTACAAAATATATTTACAAAAATATAAAACTGCCACTTTTCTCCATTCACTCTTTGGTTTTACTTTGTAAATATAAAAATATGAAGAAAATGCAACATGTAAAGAATATAACTATAGACTAAGCATATAGAGGAACTTAAAATAAATACAAAATAAATTTATAGAATAAACATGTTCTACATAAGTATAGAATTAAGTAATAGACAATAGTTACTTTAATAACAATTATGATATTATGGTATGATTGCTTATTATTTTTAAATGGATTCATATGAATTTTTAAAACTTCTGATTCAGCAAACATCTATAGACATAATCCTCGTAAATGCTTAGTTTTTAATTTTTAAGAGTATAAGTGATTTTGGAGTCTCTTCTGCCCAACTTCTAAAAAATATTGATTACTGCTTTCCTAGATCAATGTTTCCTAAGGCACAGAGCACACACATTACATAAGTTGACTCTAATATCAACTTTCTAAAAAATTATTATTTATGCATATATAATTTATATTTTAATTCTTCATAAGTATGAATTCAACTTATAGCAAACAATATCAATTTGTATAGCTTTATGATATTTTAAAATATTTTCATTTATATTAAAAATCAATTTAATGGAAACACAGGGATGGTAAAAAATAGTAGTGCTTTTATGTGAATGACTGAAATAGGAGAAACTCTGGTCCCCAGAGTATATCTTCAAAGGCGTATGCTACATGGGCTCATATTTTTAACTTAGGCCCTTTCAATCAATATTTTTACATTTTGACAATCATCCTAAAGAAATAGAATTTACTCAAATAGTAAATTATTTTCCTTTACGTTCAGACCCTACAGTTCTACTTGAGGCCAGGCTGGTTCTTTTGGCTGGCCATATACAGTACCTATTTGAAGTCCTTGCTTCATTCTGAGTGTTACAGACACAGTTTAATTGCACAACAGGTAGTAGAACTTGGTGAAACAGAAAACATGACTACTATTCATTGATTCTTTCATTGCAATCTCATTTTCTCCTTACCATGTCAAGCTGTAGGCTTCACTTAAACTAGGAACTCCCAACCTATGCTATGTAGGCATCAGCTAAGACTTCCACTCCCTTCCCACCTCCATGGAAAGTGGCTTTGGCACCAATGGTGAGACCCAAAGTGACTGGGGGCAGAGTGCTAACGCCAGCATCCGGAGGCCTGGGTTCTTACCCCACACTGGTCTAATTTTGTATTGATGCCTTAGGAGACTCTTTTAATTACTCCAGCCCTGTTTTTTCCATCTGCAAAACTGGATTCAATAATCTTCGATCTTAACTAGCCTACACCCAACAGCAGCAATGGCTCCGACAGAAAGCCATTTCTTTAGGGTACCCCCAAGGGAAGGGAGCACCCAGCCCCGCAGGAGGCACCACTCAGTCTGTTGGATGACGGTCTTTGCCTTTACAGACATCGAGTCCCTTTCCATTTGAACAGTGTGATTTTGTCTTAATCTGTGCTCCGCAATAGCACTGAAACTTAATATAATTAAAAGCAGGGGGTGGACACATCAGATGGGTGACAAGACATGGCTGTCTGAGCCCTAGGAACTGTGAATTCTAATCTTGGCTCTGCCACCCTCTCAGGGCACACTGTGTACCCTTTCTAAAACCTAGACAGTTTCCGGACAACATCGTTAGCCTATCTCACAGGACTGTTGTGAGAAATAATTTACAAAAATAGCAGTGTAAAAGAGTTTGCAAAATGAAGTGTTAAACTGAAACTTGGGAAACATGCTGAGTATTCATACCCTGTCCAGCTAACTAATAAATATAACATTGCTATTAGTTCAAAAGTCCTTAAGAATATAACTACTTAATCAATATGACGCCAGCAGCCTGACAAATTAGCATGAAGCCACAGGCCTGAGACCTGAAAGAAATTAAATTGCTGCTTAACAGAAATTGCTCTGTGAGCAAGACAATTTCTGGAAATTTAAAATCCAACCCACTAAACTAGAACCACATTATATATCTTCAGGGCCAAGTGCAGGTAATGGTCAGGTCCATGCTGGTACACTTATTAATAAAATTAAGAGTAAATGTGAAAAAGATGAGGAGAAATGTTTGGAGGAGCCCCGTGAATATTTTAAATCTATCTGCAAAATTGACATGTAAAGTATGCTTTTATGATGGATTTGAAAAGATGCTTCTCAAATGAATAAGCGTTACTGTTATTACTCTACATAAATTCGTTTTTTAAAACATTTAAATTAGGGGGAACTTAAGCTTGGAGAGAAAGAAAAGCATGATACGTTTCTCTAAGGCCTGCCTGAGACAAGTTAGCAGAAAAAATTGCACCACTGAGGGTGGTACTACTCTCTCTCTCTCTCTCTCTCTCTCTCTCTCTCTCTCTCTCTCTCAGCTCTCTCTCTCAGTTAGAAGACCTCCCTCTCCTGAGAGCTGTTGCCAGTGATTCCTCTGGTGGGTCTGTTTTTCTGTTTACTTTTCATCAGTGATGAAAGCTAGCCACACTTGTCTTTAGGACAGTGTCTTCTTAGTCACTTTCTTGTTTCAGAGACAATAAGACGTGACACCAACCATGTAGAGGAGGAAAGTTTCATTTTAGCTCACAGTTTCAGGAGTTTCAGGAGGTCCATTCACAGCAGCTGGCAATGGTGGACAGGGCTGGCAAAGGCTTAGCTGGAGAAAAGATGATTCGGTGGCATACAGGAAGCAGAGTGAGAAGTGTGGGGTTAGCATACGCCCTTCCCGGTCACGACCCAGTGATCCACCCCTTCTCAGTCAAGAGCCAATGATCTGGCCTTTCTGACCAGCCCCACCTTTTAACAGCCCAGGAAATCAATGGATTTAGCCAGGTGACTCAATAGCTTTCCAAACATGAAGCTTTTGGCAGACATTTTGGATCTGAACCATAGGAGAAAGTGCTGCAATCCTGGTACAAATGGTCTGAGTAAACAAGTGGTGAGAGTTTTTGTCACCCCTGCCTTTGTAGGGACTCCTTTCCTGCCAGCCTGACAGATCTTGCAAATTTAGCAGTCTGTCCCCCTGGGGCTAGGAGAAGAAGTTTTCCACGATTGTCTTGCAATTGCTGGGTCCAGGGGTTTAGTCATGGTCAGATTCTTCACCTCATTTCCATGGAGTTAAACTAAAGGACAGTCTGTGACTTTTTTGTCCTCAAGGGAGCAGGGGATGGCAGCTCTGCTGACAAGCTTCTGAAAGGAAAAGAATCTTTCTGCTATAACCAGCCAACACAAACGTTTCTTATTTCACAGGTAGCCAATTAAGTATTAGTGACTGCAGAGACATAAAAGGTCCCAAACAAAAAGCCTATTCCAGACTTCCGCTTCCTGGTTCACCCTTTTAAAAACGTTGAATCAACAGTTAAATGTAGCTCCAAACTCCGGACAAAACAAACTCCAAAGTGAGTTATCCTAACGTCTGGGCCACGTGAGCATTGGACTGCTGGCAGAGTGTGTACTTCTTTCTGTGTTGCAGGCATCTGAGATAACAGCAATCTTTTGCAGTTGGTAAAATCAGTGACAAAAGACAAGAACTGGGAAGGAAGGAATGAAGCAAATAAGGAAGAAAGGAAGGGAAGGAGGGAAGAAGGGGGAAGGAAAGAAAGTTAAACTTTTTGATTACCAAACAAGAAATAACTGAGAAAAAGGCCACAGGTGACAAGCAGGCTCGCAAAACTCTCTGTGGTAATCTTCATTTCTTTATGGAAATCTAAACAGCTGCTACTGTGGCTTTGCTTGTTGGAATCTAAAACAATGTCAGAGATTGTAATACCGGCCAGAGATGATGCTTTCCTTTTTCCCAAGTGTTTCCCTTTTTTTTTTTTTTTTGAAACCACAGAACCAACAAATGAGAATTTAATTCTCTGAGCAATGAGAATTAAGTAACAAAATAGGATTAATGTCTAGTCCCTTAAAATGCATCAAATGAGCTAATGTGAGGTCTTCAATTGCCAGAATTAGAAATAAGTGAGCTGAGCTAGAGAGGTGAGGAAAACGAATAGGTTCCAGGGGACTTTTGTCCCTGTATATCAGATAGACTCAACAATAGCGCTATCATCACCGTGCCCTCTTCCATTAAAAAGTCATAATCAAAGAGAGAATCTCTAAAAGTTAGAATATTGAACATTTATTTTGCTATTGTTTTCATGCTACACAAGAATATGAAAGAAATCTTTCACTCAGAAGCTGCATCTAATTTAATATGAAGTTCCCCAAAGAGGAGTGAACAGGATGTGGTCAGAAGCCATTAAATATGGTTGCTAATATTTTTTGAGGCATCTGGTACTGTTCCACCACCTAGAAATCTAAAAATCAAATTAGCAGATTCAATTCTGCCAAAGTTATCAAATTATTAGTATAAAGGATTTTGCAATGCAGAGTTCTCCTTTCCAACATCTGCCCTACTCATCCAGTGAGGATGCAAGATGACCATCTACTGGATTTGTTTAGATGGCGCACTTACCAGTTTCGGTTCCGGCTGAATACTGCACTTGGCTATCCTAAAGGGTTGTACTCGCTGAGTTAGTCAACAGAGAACTTCAATAAACTATTGTACCATGAGGTCACTATAGACATGATTCAGGTATTCAGATATGTGAATTAAAGTATAAAATATTGAATTGAAAAATATTTACACATTTCATAAATATGCTAGAAGTGTTTAAGCCCTTTTGTTATGATTTGTAAGTAATTACCCCCAAAACTCACTTGCAAATAAACATGATACTTTTTTCTTTTCCTTCTTTTTTCTTTTCTGGCCATAAAAGAGCAAGACGTCTTGTCCAGATGCCATACTTGAATTCACTTAATATGTTTGAGAAGAACTATTTAATCCTAGAAAATTGGGAAATCCTACCAAATCTAGCTGTCTGTATTTTGTTGTCCTATGGACACCAATAATAGGCACTAAGCAAGATCTATTATGCAAAATAAAAAGCTGAAATGAGAAGTAGCTGGAGATTCCACTTGCCAAAGTCTCGAAAGAGCTGGGGAATGAGTGATGCATATTTGTCTGAGGTCCATGAGGTCTTCAGCATTTCGTGCAGAAATTTCCCTTCTCTCAAACCAAAACAGAAGCTAAAATTCCAATGAGCACCAACCATATTGGACCCAAAGACAAATGACTGGAACCTGACCAGTAAGGATGTGGCTTTTGTCACTCAAATTGATGAGGGTGCATCTGCTGTGAGTGGTGTCTTGAATGAAGGCCAGGAACGCTTCCGTCAGCTGCATCCATATGCTATGCATGTGTTCACTGCTACGCACATTTTTTTTTTTAAATTTAGCTCTTGTGGGTACATGTTCTACACTTTTCTCCTGTATGTGATTTTTAAAAATATGCTTTATAAAATATACACAATCTTTTCAAAATCTCTGCTGACTCACTGTGGGTTCTTTGGAATGTTTTTTTTTTTTCAAAAGCCCTAAGTTAAGCAGTCCAACGTGTACAACAAAAGCTACCCTTTAGTCCACTAGGATTAAAACCTGCCGCCAAATCTAGAAGTACTGCTTGTGATGTCCCTCTTCTGATTTGTTTTTTTCTCTCCAGAAGCAAACTTCAACTCTTTTTGATCCACTACAAAATAGAGAGAGAATAGAAAAACAATTTCTCTGGCCCACAGGGGCCAGCTTATGTTATCCTTTCAGATATATTTCATTTTAAAGTTTAGCCAAAGGACAACCCAGGTTTCAGCGCTACAGCTGTCAGTCTGACTGCCTAGGAAGTGCTTCTCTGTAGTCTAGGGTGTAGGAGCCAAAGGTTCAGACCTTTCTGGCTTAAAAATTCAAGCAACTGTGTTATCCAGGAGATTAACTCCCATTGCTCCTTTTTTCCACTGGCTGAATAGTGAATCAAAGTCATCACCGGGGTCAGGCGTTCTGGGAACAATATTGAGGAATCCAATCTCCTTCACCTGGCTATGAGCTTTCCTGGAGGCTTGAGTTTCATTGGACTGCTATGAAATGATGATATTTTATCTTCCTCCTTAAACTGTGGATTATTATTAGTCAGTGGTTTATGAACATGTTCTTATTTAGCAGTTAAGTGCACACTTGCACAATATTCAATTTGGTTTTCTCTTCCCCCTGAAATCGGTTCCACTTTTCTTCTTCTATAGACACGTGAGACAGATCTGTGTGCACTTTCATCTCACTGCTTATCAATCCTTGAGGGCCAGGACTATGCAGGTCATTCTGATTTTCCTTGTCTAATTCACTTTTTATCTGACTCTTTCTGTCGTATCTGTAGGTGTACGCATGCAGGAAGCACACAGAGCCTCACACATTGTATGCAAGTTCTTTACCATCAAGTTATGTCTCCAGCCTTCAGAACTGGTTTCTCATCGGCTGTGTTTCCCTCTTCTCTCATTACCAAGCTTGAGACTGAGGAAACAATATCACTAGTTTCCAGAGTAATTTTCTTCTAATCTCTTATTATTCCAAAGGTACATCTAATAGCATAATATGAATACAGAATCTGCATTTTTAATACATATTTGAATTCTTTCCTCCTTTTAGGCCATCTTTCAAAGACAAGCTGCACTAAACCTTTCATAAAGAGTGCTATTGGTAAAGCTCACACTTTTAGAGTGGTGAAAGCAAAATAGTTGGATGACAATAACATACTTAATTTAAGAAATCCAGTCTGAAAAATAAGTCAGTTTGAATATGCTGTGAAAAAAAACAGCTAAATATTCAGTTTCAGCCAGTTATTATACTGCCATGTGGCTAACCATGAATTAAAAAGAGAAGAAAAATAATCCCCAAGAAAAGGCTTAACAAAGCATGTTTCTAGATGCCTTCCTTGAGGAACAGTCACCCTCTATTTAATCTAGCTGATATTTTCAAGGTTACTGCAATTGACCAAGTGATGAAGGGGAAACCCATTAAAGGATTTTACCCAAGGCTGGGAATCACTGAGAACTAACACTTTTTGACAGGACTTTAACAGAACATTCACTTTATGAATTTTTTCTTAAGGCTTTTCTATAAATCCAACTAGTTTCAAAGAACATTCAGAGTAGCAGGAAATATCAAATACTGAACTACTAGTGAGTTCCTGTAGGGTCTGGTGACTCTTCTCGTAATGTCCCTAGCTTACACACAAATCCATCCATGAGGTTCTCAGTAATAGCCATGGCTACCTCCTCTGGTCCCAGAGATGATTTTCACCTCATTTGAAAATCTTACCACTCAGAAGACCACCAATGTTTCATCTTATTTCATATCTGGTTGAAAAGTGTCCTTTGTTGCTCTGCCTTTTATTGTAAAGTTCTCTACCCACACCCTTGTCTCCAAGCCCACAGCTACTGGCTGACTTGGCCCTCCTCACCGTAAGCTGCCATGGCATCTGTCTATGGCCTGCTCTTCCATCCCATCCTCCGTTGTGGCCAAGCTTTCAAATTAAAAGTGAGTTTAGACCTACGGAGAAGTGGCAAATTCAGTAGAGAGTTTCCATTTCCAACTGTCTATTGGACTAATGTTAATTTCTTACATGTTCGTGGTACAGTTATTGAAGTATTTTATTAATATTTTTATTTAATGGTATATTAATACCATTTTTAATTCATCATCTGCTGACAAACACAAATGAGTGGATTGAAAAGTCATTCCATATCTTGGCTATTATGAATAGTGTCACAATGAACATGGGTACGCAGGTATCTCTTTCTATGATGATTTAATTACTTTTGGGTATGTACCCAGCAGGAGTATCACTGGATCGTATAGTAGTTCTATTTTTAGTTTTTTGAGGAACTTCCATTACTGTTTTCTATAATGACTATATTGACTTAAGTTCATTTTATGTGACACACTGATTGTTCAGGAATATGTTGTTTAACATCTGTAATTTTTCAAGATTTCTATTATTAGTAATTTTTAGTTTCATGCCATCATGATAAAGATACTTGATATATTTTTAATTGATTAACATTTGTTCTGTGACCAAACATGCATATAACCTATCTTGAAGAACAATTTGTGTGTTTGAGAAGACTATACTCTGTTGTTTCTTGAAATATTCTGTATATTCCTATTAAATCTATTTTATCTATAGTATGATTTAAATGCACAGCTTTCTTGTTTATTTTCTGATTAGATGATGTCTCCATTGTTTAACTGTGCTACTGAAGTCACCTAGTATTGTTATATTGCAGTATTCTGTCCCCTCAGTAATTGCTTTACATGCTTACATGCTCTGATAAAGGATGAACATGTATTATGTTCTCTTGATAAATCGGTCCTTATTTCCTTATGTAATGCTTTAATCCATGTAATGACCTTTACTTCCTTTTTTGTTTTGTTTTGTGGCTTGATGATTTTCTGGCTTTGAAATCTTTCTTGTCATATTTGTGCAACTACTGTAGGACTTTTGCTTTGTGGTTTTCATGAGGCTTATATGAAACTTACTTGTTTGTTTTTATAATATTGGGGATTGAGCCTAGGGTTCTCACGCTGACCTATATCCCCAGCCAATTTTTATTTTTTATTTTAGACAGGATCTTGCTAAATCACTAAACAGATTACAGACCTATGCCGCCAGTCCCAGATAAATGTCTTTACAAAGGGCTATTTTAAGCTGATAATATTTATTCACACAAAAACTACGTTTTTACTTTCCATCTACTTCTTATAAATTGATGTGGCATTTTACATTGTTTTGTTATTTGTATCTCATAAAAACTTATAGCTAGAGTTGTTTTTAATAGTTTTGTCTTTCACTTTTATGAAGATAAAATTGCTTTATAATCTACCCTTACAGTATTATGACTATGTATTACTTCTATGATTTTTTTATTTTCATGTGGTCTACATTATTATATACTGTCTTTCATCTTAAATAACTCTTTAGTAAATTCCCTACAGCAGGCTTAGCGGTACTGACCTCTTTTAGCTTTAGTTTGTTTGGAAAAGGTTTTATTTCTCTCATCTCTGAAGAGCAGTTTTGGTGGGTAAAGCATTCTTGCTTGGCAGCTATTTTTTCCTTCCACAGTTTGAATACAAGCATGTGTACAGAGATATATTGTGAAAAAGCATCTTCAGATAATTTTGTCATTGTGCAAACATCGTAGAATGTACTTGCACAAACTTAGATTGCTATATTATTAGGCAAGATAACCTTATGAATCTACTATCAAATATACATATAGTCCATCACTGACCACAATGTTGTTACATATATATGACTACACATTACATCATCCCATTCTTTCCTGGTCTACAGAATTTCTGCTGAGAAACCTACTGATAATCACATTAAGACTCCTTTGCAGAGGGTGTGTTTCCAAAACGTGAAATTTTTAGGGAACATTCCAGATCCAAACCATAGCACTAGATAATTTCAGATGTCTAGTTTTAAATCAGTTTCTATATTCTTTATCTTTAGGCTTTCTGACTGGTTGTTTTCTGTTTGTTTTTAATGCTATTTCTCTTGATTTTTCCAAACCCCTCATTGTGCTCAAACTCCCATTTTTTTTTTCCTCATGGGTTATTTTCCAATTTTTATTTAACTCTCTATGTATTTTTTTCTTGTAGTTATCTGTGCTTCATTAAACATATATTCTGATTTTTGCCAGATATTTTATGAACTCCATTTCTGCTCATTGTTGAAGGTTTGACAATTTCTTTAATAGTTTTAATACTTCCATGCTATTAGATAGTTCTTAATCTATCTAATAGCTTAAATAGTTCCTTTTGGTGGCATGAAGTCCTCAACATCCTTCTGCCTTCCTGTTCGTGTTTGTGTTTGCCTATGTGAGGAAATGGCCACCTCTTCTCACCATTTCCGGTATTCTTTTGTGGTGGTTGATCTTCAGTCTTTCCTGTTTCCTAGAATGCTGGGTGGTCCAGACTGTGGTGACCAATGCAGACAGACCTTACTGTTTTCCCAGCAGCCCAGATTGTTGCCTGTGCTTTAAAACTAAGTGCTTGTTTCACGCTGTGGACTGGTTAGATCACTGTGGACTCTGGCTCGGTGGAGTTACTGTTTTGGCCCTGTGACTGCCTTTCCTCAGGCAGAATGGCACGCTGTCTTCTCTGGCACGTTGGCACCGCTATTTGCAGTTAGGCAAGTCCACATTGTAGGCCCCAAGGTTGTGCAAGATCTCCAGGGTCACTATTCAGCCACTCACGGTAATAAGAGGCAGAGAGCAGGCCCTACAGATGTTTGCAGATGTATACTTGTCCTTTGGCAAAGCACTGAGGTTTGTATATATGTCTCCTGTTGCTTCTGTTTCTAGTATACTATCTGAGGCCTGTGTAACTGTAGCAACCTATACGTAGTTCTTGGAATTTGTAATTATTTTCAGCCTTTGCACATGCTCTTTTCTTTCCTTTGGATTGTCCTTCATGTCCTCACATCCCAAACTTACCTGGTTTCACTTGGCAGGGCCTTCCTGGCCTTTAAGACTCAGCTCCATCTTATTTTCGGATTCCCTCATAACCTGAGCATTTGTTTGTCATCATGTTTATCGCACTTTCTTACTTCCGCTCACCGGAGTCTGTCTTTCACTGGATTTCACGTAGTACTATCTAGGAAGGTAGCTAATATAAAATGAGTTTCTATCATGTGCGGAGCAGGGACCAGCAAACTATGGCTGATGTGCCAATTCCCACTCTCTACCTGGTTTTGCAATAAATTTTTATTGGGCGACAGCTATGCTTATGCATGTCTGTATTGTCTGTGGATACTTTCCACTAAAGTGATACAGTTGAGTAGCGGCAACAGAAACCACATGTCCTGCAAAGTGTAAAATATTTCTTATCTGGTCATTTTTAGAAAGAAAGTTTGCTAATCACTGTGATCACTGGTTCAGTGGATAAGCCAAGAACTAACTGCTTTTATTTGATTATCTAGGTAATGTGTTTTTGAAATCAGTGGAGCTTAAAATAGATACTTTTAGTACATTCATCATGAGCATTAAATAAAAATAAATTAAAAACTAGAAATAAGCAAAGATGTTTTAAAATAACAATTCTTTCCAAGAATGCAGGGAAACAGTCACTCTCACATTGCTGGTATAAATGGAATATGGAAATTGATGTATTATTTCTGGAGAATAGTTTGACAGTAAGTTCCAAAAGCCCTAAAGTCATTCACATAGGTTGTTACAGAAATTTTACTTCTAGGAAACTGCCCACGGAAGTAATGAGAGAAACACACAAAGGTTCATGTACCGCTTTGCACAATGGAGAACTATCTACAACATGAGGATCCCAGTTGATGATTCAGGTCTGTAATCCCAATGTTCTGACAAGCTGAGGTAGGAGGATTGCAAGTTCAAACCTAACCCGAGCAATTTAACAACTTAATGAGTGAGAGCCTGCTGTTTTAAAAATCAACATTTTTTTTTTAAAAATGAGCTGGGGATATAGCACATTGTGAAGGTCCTGGGCTCAATCTCCAAGACCACAAAACGTAATACCCAAGATAAAGAAATTGTGTCAACTACCTACCACCTAAATAGCTAGCAGAAGAAAAATGGGTACATATATTCAAAGCTTGGGAGATTAGTTTAGCCATGCAAATCTTCTTAAGAGGATATTTATTTGCATGAGTAAATTCTCACAATGTTTTTAATAGGGAGGTACAAATTTTAAAACCTTAGTGCAATATGATGTCATATTTGTGTTCAGCATATATGCATAGAAAGAAACAAAAGATGAAAAGGGAACATGACAGGAGTCTAGTGACTTATCCCTATTATGTTTGACTATTATTTTGTTGCTCATTATTGAATTTAGTACAATAACCTATGCCTAGGCAGCTATGATTTTTTTAAAATGTGCAATCTTTCCTATGACGGGGATGGGTTTTCACTGTTTTTAAAGTCATAGCATTTGGCCAGGTGACGCAGGCCATGCCTGCAATCCAGCACCGATGACGAGGCAGGAGCCCGGCGTGGACACTTAGTGATTTGGCAAGACACCGTCTCGAAAATAAGAAATAAAAAATGGTCCGGGGATATGGCTCAGTGCAAAGGCCTGGTTCAATCCCCAGTGCCACTGTAAGTAAATACACAGTTGCAGAAGTTCAAATAAAGAAGGTAAAATTAAAGATTCTCTTGCTGAGTTGATATCAGGAGCTCAGACTGCCTTCTTTTCTCACGTACTGTCACTACAGGGGACTCCAACAGGGAAGGGAAGCGCTCCCTTTGGTAGTTGTTGGTAATTTGTTTCCTGAGGTCAATTACAATGAATTACAATGAGCTAAATTCAGTTGCAAAAAAATTGTTTAAATCTATAATTGTTTTTGAAGTACAGGAATAGAACAAATTGTCTACTTAATTTCAAATAACCTTTTATTTTTATTTTTTACCCCCACTATCACGGGGATGCTGGATGTCAGTTTACCCCCCAGTGCAGGGGTTCCCAAGCCTCTGGTCCACACAGCATAAGGTAAAGGCAGGCCAGCGTGCAAAGCTCCCTGTGTGTTGACAGCCATGCCTCCCTGCTAGCATTCCTGCCTGAGCTCTGCCTCCTGGGAAATCGGCAATGGCGTTAGATTCTTGTTCCACCCCCCGCCCCCCGCAGGGAAATGTGCACGTGGGGGACCTAAGCTGCACAGTCGTATGAGAACCCAGTGACTGGAGAGCTGAGGTGGAGCTGAGGCGGTGATGCTAGTGCTGAGGAGCAGCTGCAACTACAAATTAACATTAGCAGAGAGGTTTGACCACACAGACACCATAATAAATGAATTGTTTGCAAAGTGATATCAAAATCAGTGAGTGGCAGATGACAATTAAGTTGCATCTGGTGGCAGGTTTTGTACTGGAAAGTGAGCTGTACTTTACTTTCACACCTGCATTTTATGTCGAAAGCTTTAAGTCAGAATCCAACACTTATTTCAGTCCATGTATGGACGATCCATTACATCACTGACAGTCTCTCTCAGTGCCTCCTTCCCACACTGTTTGGGCACCTCTACAAGCTCAGCCTAGCCAAAATAAGTGGAAAACGAACACCCCTAAGGAGTTTCTTTGAAAAGGAGGAAAGGACGCAATATTTAGACAGCAGAAGACTCTTAAGAATGCCAACAAAAAGAAAATTACATTTAAAAGAAAACACCGAGTCTTATTTAAATTACAAGTTCTTTGACACAGGTGATTCCCGTTCTCCATGTTTAATACGTGATGATCAGGTACCCAACAAAGCCACAAAACCTTCACCATTGGGGAAGACTTGAGCCTGCCTGCTACTAAAAACATTTGTCATGAACTTTTAGAGAGACTGCAGTTCAAAAGGTAGAATGGCTTCCTCTTTTGGATAACACCAATATTAGAATAATTAATGAAATAGAGGATCTTGAAGCACAAGTGTTGGAGAGGATAACTGAGTCACTACAATAAGGCAATGCAAGTTGATGAGCTTACCGATATTAACGAGGCAACAGTGCTTGTTTTTATGATAAATTTTTTTTAGGAGACTGAGCATGAGGAAACGGTTCATGCGCTTTTGTTGCCAATAAATACCACAGCTGCAGGACTGTTCAAGTGTTTGAGTGATTACATAACAGGAAAACTGAACTGGTCTTGTGTTGGTATCTGTACGACAGAGCAGCTGTCATGACTGGACAGCTTCCTGGTTTTCCTACAGCGGTCAGAGGTCACTTCTCAGTGTGAGTCTGCATACTTTGCCATCACAGAGGAATACTGGCTACCTAAAAAAGGTTACTGAATTTAATATTAACTCACATCTATTTGTCCTTCTTGGTGAAGAGATGGGAAGAGAGGAACACAGAGCTTTTTGTTTTTTCTTTTCTTTTCTTTTCTTTCTTTCTTTTTTTTTTTTTTTTGAGAGAGTTTTACTCTGTAGTCCAGGCTGGTCCTGAACTTAGTAGGTAGCCCAGGCTGGCCTCAAACTCATGGTAATCCTGCCTCAGGCTCCTGAGAACTAGGATTAGAGGCATGTGCCACTATGCCCAGCTAATGTGTTGCTGGGAGTTGAACTCGGGGCCTTGTGCTTGCTAGGTAAGCGCTCTGACTGTTGTGCTATTCCTCCAGCCCTTGACTTTCTAAAACTAGATAATGGGCCAGAACTTTTGAGTCATGAGAATTACTGAAAGATTTCTTTTAGAAAAAAGCATTCACCCCTGGTAGCATATTTCAGGGATGCAGAATAGGCAACGAAACTTTCTTGTGTGACATCTTCACCCCGCACGGTGAACCCAGCCTGTTCTTCACAGGAGAACAACTGTTTCCAAGTCAGCAAATTAAGTGGATATGTACATCCAGGCCCTTCTTTGTCCCAGCTGACATAAGTTCACCTACCTCAACTTTCAGAGGAGTCTGAACATTACTTCCCAACCACAGAAGACCCCCGAACTGGGAAAAAAAATGGATCTGTTTGTAAATAAGCCAGATGAATTGACTTTGTCTGTGCTAAAAGAGGATCAGCTGTTTTAGATCATGGCAGCCTGAAACAGCTGAGACAACTTCAAGTCGCCACACAGTCTAGATTACAGACAAGAGAGAATACCCTGAGATCGCCGCAGAAGCACTGAGAAGTCTACTTCCATTTCTGACATTCTAACTTTGTGAAGCAAAGTTTTCTGCACTGAGAGCATCCAAGATGAGATTACGAAACAGACTGGACACAAGCAACACACTTCCTGTGTCAGTGTCCTCCATCGCCCCAGCATGGGGGCCCACTTATTGCAAGAAAACAACCTCCAGGATCCCACTGACTCTGCATCATGGGAATTTGTATAATTATTTCCTTATATATTACAGATGTAATGATAAGAGAAAGAAAATTGATGTGCTTGAATCATCCCAAACCACCACCTGCCTCAGATGTGTGGGAAAATTGTCTTCCATAAAAACCAACTTCTAGTGTCTAAAAGGTTAAGGCCCATGTCTCTAGGACACAGGGAAAATTATACCTTAATTAGCCAAGAAAACACAATGAATGACTTCAATAGCTGCATTCGTGTACATGTACAGTAGGAGGACTGGAGCAAGGAGTTATATGGATGCAGATGGGAATGTTTAATCAGTAGGTTGATAGGCTCAAGCTGTGTATGTCTGCAAGTGATCTTTATATTCTTTATAAAAAGTCATTGGTGGAATAATTGGTCCTCACTGTCCAGCATCCTCAAGCATCCTCTCCCCATCATTCCAGCCAGGCTCTCCACATTGCCTCCTATGCAGTTTTTGTTCCTATATCCTTACTAATTCTTTTCTTGATTTTCCCTTTTAAAAATGTGCTTGTGACTGTGCCTTAATAACAATTAAGCATACAGTTTTTCAAAATATGGCCCAGGCATCAGACTCACCTGAAGAGCTAGTTAACAGAAGATTTTTTTAAGAAAGAGCAATGATGTTGTATTGTCTGGTGCTATACTGGTGGTGGGGATGGATTACACATTTGTCCCAACCTACAGAAAGCACAACACCCTCATCTAACCCATGGACTTGGGTGAAGAGGACATCCCACTGTACTTCTTCAGTTGTGACATGTGCAATTAGGGAATATCGTAATAAGAGAAGTTATGTGTGTATGAGAGCAGGGGGCATGTCGGAAATCTCTATCCCTTCTCAGTTATTGTGAACTTAAAAATGCTTCAACAGGTAAAGCTGTAACACATGCCAAATCAGAATTTCTCAGGCTGAACTCAGTCGTCTTTAGCACCAGCAAACTCCCCACATGCTTCTCCAGCATATTAAACTTGAGAACCCTTGGCTCGATGAATGTTAACATTTCCAAGTAGCTCTACTTTTACTAACACTTAGGGGAAATTAAATGACTCAAGCACCAAACATAAATGCAAAGGCTAAAACGGGGAATAGTTTTGAGGAAAATGAGTGGCACACTTTGGCTATTCTCCTTCTTGTCCCCCTAAAGTCACATTTATTCTGCTTAAAGATGGTCTGCAGAGTGATCATTCTGTTATGGAGGAGACAGGGGTTAGTCCAAGAGGGAATTAACAGAAAAACCATATTAATTGTTAATGTCTTTAAGAATTTTGCATTCTTGGAGTACATGAATATTTAATTTTTTTTCTTGTTTTTTAACCCTAAAGGTATTGATGCTGAATCTGACAGGGATTGTATGGTTTTTTTTTTTTCCCCTTCACTACTGGCTTCTTTATATTTCTGGGCTTAACATTTTAATCAAATACCCTTCAAAAATCTTTTGATTAAAATAATATGTTGCTTGAATTACTGATTGGAAAATTTGTCCTTAAAACTTAATTTGAATGAATGTGGTATGAGAGGATGGAGTGTGGTATTGAGTTCAGAGAAGAAATGTCTTTATTGCTTCAGTCTGATACACAGTGAAGGGTAAAAGTGTTTCTCTTCTTCGAAGGGAAAAGTCTCTTTCCTTACATCTATATGCATATGCATTTCAAGTGCAGTAATTACAACTCTGCAACTCGAGCCTCAGCCTTAGTCTGCTTTTCTGAGAGAAAAAAAGTCAGACACGTTATGCCACATTATCTTAAATTGCCAGCTGATTCCATTAAATATTCAACTGCTGCACAGGAACCTTTATCTGGCCACCATCTTACTTATTCTCAAAGGTTTCAAAGGTGATCTGTTGCTCTTCATGAATATAACAGTTGATAAGGTACAGAGTGCTGAGTTTGATCTTAATAAGAGTTGAAAGATATTCATCAGACTTGAGCTCTGCTAAGGTTCTGCAACAGATAACAAAATCGTGAAACGCTGTGTTTGAAAGAACGAAGATTGACAAGCTCATAGCTATTCCCATTTTCTTGGTTCAGAGGACATCTTGGTATTGCTCTGATGGAAACATCTCTGCAAATGAGGGTATCGTAAAAGCTTTGCTTAATAAACTGTAATGCCTCCAGACCCTCGGGTCAGGCTGAAGCACTGCAGTGTCTGTCGCCACATGAATGTGAGGGGCTGTGATGGGAGTTTTGGCTGTTCACGCCTGGTTATGAATTCATTCTCACGGAAGACACTGCATTAAACAGATTCTGCTCATGCGTCTGGATGTACGTTTTGCATGTAAGTGTGTATGTCTGGGAGTGGTTGTTAGGAAGATGGTATGTAAGAGGATGGTATAAAAGTGCCACTGCGGTTGAAATCAACCGTTATAACAAATAAGAACTCTAAAATATGCATATGTCTCTGTGTATATGAATTGTTTAAAATCTAGATATCAGATATTCATAAATGTCTTCCATTAAAAAAGAAAGATAATTTTCCAATCACTTCCTCTCTAGATATGCATATATCGATACCATGCTTTGTTTTTAAAATTTTATGCCCTTCAAACAGAGACATCAACTATTAGAAAGTTCTAGTGAAGTGGGGGTAGTTAGTGTTCTAGTGCATATATTCAACCATATATAAAATTAAATTTAGTTGCTGCAACTTTCTAGAATTGAGGAAGGGCAGGAGGTGAGAAGTTATGGTGGGTGTGGTGGCAATGATAACTCTAGGGCCTGGGCAAAACGTGCCTGCCATAGCCCCAGGGCTTTAAGATATAACACACACTACTCTCGAATACAAACTCATTGTATCCTTGACAGACCTGATGCTGGGCCAAACCCAACAAGATTAAATTTAACATGATATAAAATTCCACATTTGATTTTAAAAATCAATTAAACAAATGTAGACTGAAAGAGAATTGAGTAGACTGCAGTTTGTTGGGAGAAATATCTGGGACTTACATGTGGCCATACTTTAACATGAGCTAATATTAATGTTGAGATGGTAATGACATAATTCTATACCAGTCTGTGGCTGATGAACCTCTTCTGATACATATGATCTCATTTGATCTCCCCCAAAATGTTGTGAAATAAGTGTTTTAATCCCTAAATATAGGCCCATAATACTAAAATTAGAGAAGGCTAAGAGCTTGCTCCTGATAACCAACCTAGAAACTGTGTCTGGGAAGTAGGACAGGTAAGTAAAATTTATAGAGCACTCATGTGCTGGGATATTCAACATACAGATGTTCCATAAATTTTAAATGACTATACATATGTATGATATATGTATTATTTATACACAATACTTAAACATATGTATGTATAATCATTTCAACTTCAAAATAAAACTGCAAAATATTGTAATTGTTGCAAATTACAACTGAAATAATTGAGGCTCGCTGCTTACTTGAAATAATACTAATAAGTGGAAATGGGCCAAGTACTGGCCATCAGAACTGCTTGGCTCTAATTCCATGAACCTGGGAGTATGATCTTATTTAGAAATGTGCAAATGTGACCAGCACAGAAGTTGGAAATGAGGAAATAATCCTAGTTTCTCAGAGTAGCCCCTCAATGTCATCACAATCGGCCCATATGAGAGAGGCAGAGGAAACTTAGAAGACATCCATGTATACAAAAGGCGATGTGAAAACAGAACAGAGAGAGGTGCAGACTCAGCCCAGGACTTCCGGGGGACGCCAGCACATGGACGACACAAGGAGTGGGCTCTCTCCCGAAGCCTCCAGAATGACACAGCCCTGTAGATACTTTGGTCTCAAGTTTCTCAACTCCAAAACTGAGAGAATAAATTTCTGTTGTTTTGAGCTACCAAATTTGTGGGAATTTTTCTTAAAGCCAAGGAAATTAATGTAAGAGTAGAGGCCAAATTAAAACCCACATTTCATAGAATCTAAAACCCATGTTCTTTGGAGGTGTGAGAGAAAGAAAATTGTGAGGAAGGGGAGAAGGTTGAGGAACAAGGCCAAAAGTTGTCACCGAGCAGGATACCCAGGGCTGAAGTATCAAGAAGTAAAACTTCCTTCTAACAGGTCAGCTCACCCAAAGTGTGGCTGCAAGAAGAAACGAAACAGGAACGATCCACCTCAAAGACAAAGGGCAAATCACAACGTACATGGGGGTTCAACAAATACATATGGCTTTAAAACCAAAGGAAACAGCATATTAACGAGAACCATGAGAAAAAAATTCAATAATAAACAAGTAGAAACTTGCAGCTAAGAGTAAACTAGCAGGATTTGAAAAGAAATCTAAAGAGAAAGGACAACTGTACGAACAAGCTAATATACTAGAAAGTGTCTTGAAGAGAAGAACCATTACAGAGAGATGAAAATATCACCTAAGAAGTCCACAGCAGGAGAACGAAGAACTAGTTAAGCATTGGAAGTCCTTGAAAAGCCACTCCTACTCGAGCAAGATTATACATACACATGCTAACACAAGAAAAGGATGGATTGAGGGCATTATTTTAATGTAAAAGGAGGCTCACACCAAGATAAATGATTAAGTTTGTTCTGTTCGTTACTGGCGATTTCAAACAAACTAATAGGAGGGAAGTTTTAAGAAATCCATTTTGTCTCCATGAAAGGGAAAAATCTTAAGCAACATGCACATTTCAATGATGAAATGAGCCCCTTGTGTAAGTGGCCCTCTCATTGTAAAAGAGAGACAGCAAAGAATGAGTGGCCAATTCATGCTGTACAAGATACTGCCGAACCTTTAGATCTTAAGGTCCAACTCCAGGAAACTATTGTTTGAAAAAACATATAAATTATCTTTAAAATTCTTAAAAATATTTGAGGGACAGTTAATTGTGATGATGTTTAATATTCCTCTCCAGAGAAATGTTGAGTTTGCCTTAAAACACAGTAGTAGCTAGACAGAGTTGTCAAATGAATACATAGTTAATGTATTTCAATGAAATTTAACATGTAGATAGAGGTTAAATAGCTATTCATGTATTCTAAGTGTGTCTGCAGTTTGCAGAAGCACTACAAATCATCACCATATGACTCTTCTTGGTTGACAGCACCTGAGCACACAGTGAGGAGAAATAGAGGGCCTTTGGAGCCACGGTGGTTAATTAGAGGCTCCACTCCTTAACTTTCATTCTTGACAAGGCATTTAACTCTCTTGAGTTTCCCAATGGGGATAATAATAGTAGACATCCTAAACTTGCCAATGATTGAAAGGACATAATTAAAAAGTATGTGTATATTGTTATTATCAGAATTTCATAGCCTCATAATCCTCTGTTATCATTGTAGTCCTTGTAATGACTATGGGTAAGGGTGGCCTGGAGGGAGATCCAAGACAGAAATTTGAATGCAAGTGTTTTATTTGGGTGGAGATCCCAGAAAGCTTCTAGTAGGAAAGCAGGGGAAGTGAAATAGAGGGAAAACAGAGAAGTTAATATAGGGCATGTGTTACCAAACAACCTACTGCTGCAGTTAAGTGAGGTGTAATCTTGCTGAGGGCTCCTAGCTGGCTGCAAAAAACACATCAGAGGAAAGCTGAAATCTTCCTCTGCTAATTCTTGTAGTCTGTGGTTGTATGAGCACTAACTTTCCAAGGCTCTAACCTACCCATGCACAGTATGAGCATGAGCATGAGCCAGCAATTCGAAGTCCTCTGGTAAATGTTGCAGGTGTTCGCAATAGAAGTCACTGGGTCTTTGAACTTTCACATGGGGGAACGCAGAAAGATATGTAGCAAAGGTAACCACTTCATACACCTGTCTTCATTTGGAGAAACTGAAGCACAACGAATTTTAAGACTTGGTTATCAATAATTGAAAAATCAAAGACATACCGTCCAATGTAGTGGGCCTACTACAGTCTTCACTTTCCCAATTCATTGAAAACTTGTGGTTTTCTTAAAGGTCAAGCACATAAAAGTTGACCCCGTGACAATATTTTAGTAGACAAATTCAAAACTGAATGGTTAACAATAATGCAAATATTAGTCAGAAAGGTAAGAGGACATCAATTGTTCATGTTTCAATGCTTATCAGTCAAGATTTCCTAATTTCCTATGTCTGCCTTTCTCCACCCTTAACTCACTCCCATCTTAGTAAAGTCCTTGGAAATCCACAGAGCCCATGTCCCCCATGCCTGGATCCGCTCTTCCATTTCCAGGCACATCTTGTATCATACGGTCTTATCACAGTTTTCTCTGTCTCTGGGGGCCAGCCCTTACCTTTAAGAGACAGCATGCTAATTCTTACTTCCACCAGCTCTAAAGTATGATCTATTAAAGGCTGGGCCTGTCTGTCAGCATTGTTAGCAGCGAAAGGAGAGAGAGTCAGTTTAGCAATCTACAATGAAGTGTGGGATCCAGGAGCCCCTTCTGTCTGGGCATTTTATGTCATTGACTTCCACTATGGCCTCTGAGCAAGCTATTTAACCTCCACGGTTCAGCTAACCATATGGAAAATGAACATGATAATATCTCACAAGGGTATAGTGAGATTGCTCAATGTTTATAAAGTGCTTGGGAAATGAAAGGCCCTGGATGTGCCTAGCAATGCCATTAATCATGTGGCCGGTTGAATTCAAGCAGCCGAGTGTACCGAACTCTTTGCTTCCCAGATAATTTCAGTGCGATACCTCACAAATCACAAGGATTAAATCTATGAGAACTGAAATGATGAATTTCATGCCATAGTGGAGAACTCAGAATTTTTCTGAAAGTTTGATTTTTAAATCACCTTTTCACAAACTTTCTTCCATTCTCAAGAGCAGAAAATTACTCAGGCATACTCGTTCCTTAATGTCAGAAGCTCTTACCTATTCCTCAAGTGTGACGGTCTCTCCTTGCCTTCCCTTTCCTGTTGCATTGTCTGTTGACTAAGTTATTCAAGAATCCTTGAGCCATAGTTACCTTCCAGGTACTCTGCTAAGTGTTGGGAAAACACAAGCAAGGCATGTTTTCACCTTGGAGGAGCTCCCCGTCTGGAAGGAGAGAGACAGAGACAAATTGTAACTAAGGAAAATGAGCTTTGAAGATCCACAGAAACCTAAGTATATTTTTAAACAAAGAAATGATTGCCTCTTTATTGAAACCTGTTCTGCGATTCCCGTGGGATTGAACTATCCATCCTGGTTCTGTACTCTCTTTCTTTCCTCTACATGTCCATTCCCTAATGGCAACAAGTACTAGAAGCACACTGTTCTAACTCCAGCCTCTCTCCTAAGTTTCAATTCTACCTGGAGGTCCTCAAACTCAACATGGGCGCCACCAAATTCACAAAATTCCCCAAAGCATTGCCTCCTCAGATTGATCTTTCAAAATCTCTTACAGTTCCATGATGTTCCTTCTAACCAGGTAATAGCCTCCACATCACACGAAACTTTCTTTTTACTCATCCTCACATCAAAGTGGCTGCCATGACCTTCCTTTTGATCCCACGAGATGTCTTAGATACTGTATTCTACTACTGTCACCCCCAGTTATGCTCACAGTGGTCTCATACCTCCTACCTCTATTCAGGTTTCTCCTCCAGTGCCGTCTCTGTACACAGACAATCTACATTTTCTTAAGGGTTCTATTTGTATCATTCACCTGTTCAAAAATATCAATGGCTCCCAGTGCCTAGTAAATTAAACCAAAGTTCCTCATTCTGGAACTCGGGATTTTTGCAAACTGTCCACTTTGCTTTTTCATCTTTTCTCCCACCACATCTCCAGTGTAAGATGGAACAAGGTGGATGCTTGCTGGCATCTGGTAGAAATCTTGCTAGTTCCCCCAATCTTCACACACACTGCCCCTCCTACGTGGAGTTTACCCCTTGCTCATCTCTGCCTAGTGCATCAAGGCCATTTTTAAACAATACCACTTCCACAAATACATCCTGGTCCACAACACAGAAGGACTGATTCTTTCTTCAAACCTCCAGAATTATCTTTGCTTCATCTCTGCTGTCATGAATTTGTAGCACTTCTACTTTCTCAATCCATCCTGTGTCCTTCAGGACTAAGAGTCTCTTGAAGAAATACAACGCATCTTATTCCTTCCTCATTGTTTCCCCCAGAACTTACAGCAGTATTTTTGAACCAAATGAGATTAATCTTTAAAATCCAAGGCTTCCTGTTCCTTCCTCCACTCATCATTTATATAAATGTGCCTTGTTCTACAAAATAAAATAGTTGACCTTGCTAGTGTAAATAAAAATGCTACAGTGTTTGCTTTAATAATGTACATAATTATTCTTTATCTCAATTTGTCAATGAAATAAACTTATTTTTTTCTTGAGTACTAGATTCATGCTGTTTGATCAGTACTACCGAGAATACAGAAATGGTAAGACCTAGTCTGTGCCCACTAAGACCTCACAGCCAAGTCCAAGAGACACAGATGTAAGCAAATGCATCCCAATACCAGGTATTAAGTAGCAGACTGAAAATATACAAGGCACAAGGAAAGAGATGATGCTTGAATTTGGGGGAGTCTGAGTATGAGAGAGGACTCACTGTGGAAGAAGCCAGGCAAATCGTCCTAGAAAGCAACAGAGGCACAAGGCACAGAGGGGGAAAGGACAGTGTTCCACACACATACATTTCCACAGCCCAGGAATAGCAAATAATAGAGTGGCATATGGGATCGTGGCCAGTTCTGCACTTTTGCAGCATAAAATACATATAGTGGGTGTCCAATGGGATGAGGGTGAGCCACATTTCAGGCAGCCTTTTAAATCTTACTAAGTCCACGGAATTTTTTTTTCCTACAGATGATAGGGAACAGGTACAGGTCTGAAGCAACACAATTTGGCTTCTTAAAGTGGATTTTCTTATAATGGGCTCCATTTTTATTTTTTAAAAATGCTAGCACAGGCTAGGAAAAGGAGTTCAGGTCAAGATCTAGAGAGTAATATTCCATTTTTGAGGACTAAATATGCTTAAATTTATATTACAATTGTAGGTACAGGACCCATTCCCTCTGAAGCCTATCTTCTGCAGCAGCAGAGCAGACACAATCCATTGGAAGCTAATACGCACCAGATGGGGTTCTAAGCAATTTTATAGATTACTTCATGCCCAACAATCATGTGAGGTTTCCTATCCAGAGGGAGCAACTGAGCCACAGAGGGATTAAGCCACCTGTCTAAGGGCCTCCGGCAAGAAAGGGGGAAAGCCAGGGCCCCCAGGCAGCCGGTGCCCCAGCCTCCACAGGTTGCAAAAGCTGAGGGACACATCTGAGCCTCTGTTTCTTTCCCTTCTTTTTAGTGTGAAAACAGTTATGTTTACTATGTCCAGTAAGAACTGGTTCTGCAGTGCAGGGTTTATAAAGAAAGATGGCGGGGGACAGTGCAGAGGAACCCCGCAAGGGCAGTCCTGGCAGGAAGGGCTCCTCACTTTCCAGGAGAGCGCCTCACGTTCAAGCTCTCTGGGAGGGAACACAATTGTTATGCAAAACAAAAAATCCTCTTACCAGCACTGGAAACCACAATTATAAATTGGACACACATTTTCTAAAAGTAGAGAAAATTCCGGGAGGAAGCGGCATCTCTGGCTGCCTGGAGGGAGGAGGCGCCTAATTGCCTATTCATGAGGGAGCCAGTCTCTCGGGGCCTGTAACATTTCCAAACAGGCTGTGAGGGGAATGGCAGCAACCAGGAAAACAGCAGGTCCCTGAATTCGAAGTCCTCACATAAACATATACAACACAGATCGCGGAGCTCAACCTCCACCATCTAACTAACGTTATACTTTGGGTCTTGTGTGGGTTGACACATGTATACTTCATATGCATAGGATTTACATATATACGGGCTGAGATATTAATGTAATGAGAAAGGTTCCAAAAACTACATCAGACAATCTGTTGCCTTACTTTAGAGTCACGAATCACATTCTCTGTGTGTGCACGCTCATGCACACAAGTACACACAAGCGTGTGCACACATACACATCTGTTATATATTACGTATCTATTGCTTTCTTTGTCTTGGGGAGTGAAGGCTTAGGGTACATCTTACCTTCCTTCCTCGTCATTCCCCTGACTTTGCCCAAGTCTCTGCACCTCTGGAAAAGTTCTGTTTTTCTGTGTGATCTGTGTGCCTTTCCTATACGCATGAATTGAAACGAATCTTCTGCAGAAAATGGATATGGCAAAATTTCTGACTCTCAGACTTGAAATGTGGGCTGCCTAAAGTTGTGTAACAAAGCAGGAGTTCTAGCTGGGGATGGAATGTCTGTACAGCCACTTGGATTTCATCTTGTTCCGTCTGGATATATAGAGAGAGCACTCTTCCCTACTTGAGTGCTCCACAGCCCTCCACTTCCTTTCCAGGCTCGTTACAATGGGTATCAAAGGAAGATCCGGAAAGGTGCCGTGTTCCAAGTGGTAAAATGCACTGAAGAGGCAACTCCTTACTGTGAATATAGCTCTGCAGAACAAGGACACACATCAGAATTATCAATTTATGTTGCTGGCTGGTTTCAAGGCTCTTGAAAATGTGGTTTTAAGGAGAGCCAAGGCTGCTACTTGGAAAGCTCTTCCAAATTGTAATAAGAGAAACTGAAGACAAGTTTACCATCTAGATTTGGAGATGACAAGTGAAGGAGTTGAGGGGAAGGAACAGGAAGGCACCTGTGGCTTGGTGTGCACGTAAGGAGATTGAGGCCATGCCAGGCTTGGAAGATGAACAATGACTCATTTTCATTAAGGACCATAAAGTTAGATGGCAATTTGCTCAAAGCTCATTCATTCCCCAAACGCCATGTCTCTAATGTGTTATAGAATTTGGAATTCATGTATGTACAAACTAATAAATTAAAAAATTAAGGAGAAATCCTTTTAAAAATGCTTAAAGCATTCTGTCCTGAAAGTGAGAGAATACTGTCAGTATTAAAATGAAAAAAAAAATGAACAAAAGCTCAAATTCTCTAAAACTGTGCTGTCTAATAACCACATGTCTAATAACGTAGACACTTAAAATAGGCAAGACATTAGAAAAAGGAGAGAGAATGCCAAACCTCTTGGTAAATTTTATATTGATTTCATGCTCAAGCACCAGTACTTTGAGTACTCTGCATTCCATGTAATTTGTCAACATTAATGTCATGTTTCTTTACACATTTCTACATGGAGCTACCTGAAAATTTTAAATTGCACACTTGGCTTACATTCTATTTCTGTTGGTCAGTACTGGACCAAGAAGATCTAACAAGATGGGCACCCTGGCAGATGTCTGTAATTCCCGCTACTCAGAGATCTCAAGTGAAAGGTTCACAACCTCCAGGCCAGCATAGGCAACTCAATGAGATCCCAATCTCAAAAAAAATTGTTTTTTTAAATCTAAAAGAGAAGAACTAAAAGATCCCTTAATTACTAACTCGCTTAGCTTGGACTTACATTCCTTTTTTAAGTTCAAAGTTTAATTCAAACAAATAAAGACGATATCTGTGTCGAAGAAAAAAAGAAAACATACTTTAAGAAACACAATAAGTTGCTCCATTGAACTAAACTAGAAAAGGGAAAGAGAAGGTAGAGAGTGTGGAGGCTGCAATGAGCAAAAACTAGAAAAGGAAGCCCAAGGGAAGGAGCCGTCGTGCGACCCTGAAGGTCACCTCTCCATCACCAAGCCGATGCTGAAAAATGTCAACTTGCAGGCCATTAAGCATAACCTACTGGCAAGGACGTAAGAGGGCTCTAGCAGGATAAAGAAAAGCCGGAGTTAGTTCATGGTAGTTAAGAAGCCTAAGAGGACCCTACCGAGGACAAGGGGCCCTTGATTGGCAGCTTGTCACATCTGCCTCCAAACTGGTTGTGTCTCTGCTGCATCTTCAGAGTTGCACCCTTGTCACAGACACGAGCATGGATACGACACTTGAGTTGGAGGGGGTAAATTCCAGTAGAAGTAATGATGTCTACTCAATGGCAGTAGGGCTCAAAAGCTTCAAGAAACAAGAGAGATTGTGTGGTGCAGTTGGCCCACTCCAGAAGAACTGCCCTCCCTCCCGGTGTGTATGATTGCCATCCAGTGCAGGCAGACAGGCAAGAATGTGTCTTGTATGTCAGTATTAAAATGCCTTGCCTAATACTCAAGGGACACTCAAGTGCAATGATGAACAGAGTTCTTACCACCCACAATCAGTTCATGGTCATTTCCTGGGGAAACATATAGTTCAGATAAATTAAACCCAGAGTTAATCTGAAATCTCTTAGACACCAGAAGTTACAAATGCTTGCTGGCAGAATCCAAGGCTGTTTTGATAAAGGTGAAATTCTTCGATTGCCCTGTTTATTTCATTTTCTCTAAAAAAAGTTGTACTAATGAACTGACCATAAAAAATTTGGTAAAAGGTAGAAGATGAAGTAAACCTCTAAAATTCAAGTTCTGACTCCCACAGGAAATAAAACTGTTAGCTTTTTGCTCCGTAATTTGAAAATCAACTATGATTGTTTCTAAGGAGGATCACTTAGTTCAGAGGTAATCAGTAAGAAAATTGTACTGAATCACAGAGGGTGCCAGGCACTTCACAAATAGGACACCTGGCACACCAGGGTCCACTGCTGGTGCCTGAGCCAAGGACTCCTGTGTAGAAGATGATTTTCCAACACTGGGCTAGAATCTGTCTCAGTGAAACAATAGACATTCAGCATGAAGGATCTCAGGCTCTCACCCAGACTCCTGTACATTCTTGGTCTCAGCTGGATGTCTTCAAGTCTTTCCAAGATTTTCTTCTTAGGGTAATCAGAATCGTAGGTGTGATCTCTATCGGAAAGCGGAGCATGTGAGATCAGAAAAGCTATCAGAACCAAAACAGACAAGGCTGGAGCTGAGATCTGAAAATGGAGTTGATTTCTTGGAGTAGAGGCTCTTGATTCCACAGACTTGATGTAGACTTTAGCAGCTAGAATGAAACGGAGAGAATTTTTGCAAGAACAGGGATGGTAAAAGGAACTTGTCTATTCTTCCACCCACATCACGTTCTTCCTGCTGTTTTGAAGGGGGGGTTACGGGGCAATGGGCGGGTGCCACCCTCACAGTCTCAGCACAGTGGGAAGGGTGTCTCCTACTCCCCAGTGAGATCCTTATAGAATCATTTCTAATACTTAGTCTCAAGGCATATCCCTTTAGATTTAGTGTTAAAAATTGTTTCAGATTGAACAAGAACGCTCAATTGTAATGCTTTCTGTAACAGCTTTGTGCAGCCAGGTGTCAGACCACATTTCCTGCTTATTCCAACACCAAACCCCAGGTGTGGCTGCAACTACTTCCACCAAATTCCAATTATTTCATTTTGAAAGATGCCACCCATGGGCAGATACATAGGGAATCTAACTTTGAAGTCAGGACTTCTCTAAACCCTGCTGGTTTGAAACCCAGGGAATTCCTTCTGCAGCAAAGCTCCTAGGGTATTTTTACACAAGGAAATGAAAAACTGAAATTACTGTAGAAGGTATTTGGCTGATTTCCTTGGGGGATTTGGGTTGGGAAGAAAGGTACTATTGTAAAAATTTCATCTATCAGAGGCTTATAAGATTCATCTCTTTTGCTCCTAAAACCACATAGGCTATTCAGAAACCTCAAATTTGAGTCATCTTTCTTGTTACTTATTATTTGGGAATAATACATTTATTAAATTCTTTATTCTTTAACCTCTTCTTTTGAAATATGTGTTCAGATGCTGTTTTACTTTAATAAGAGTTTTACTTTAATTTTTACAAATAGGTAACTAGCTTCACGGTACAAAATTCAAAACTCCAAGATGATGTGTAGAAGGATGTAACTGTCTTTACGACTCGGTTCTCCTATCATTCCCAGTGACAACCACTGCCACTGTATTACATTACTTCTAGATATATTCTAAGCACTTACAAATGTCGATCTATATAAAAATGTAGATTTTTTTGCCAAGTGATAACATATTCTACAAGGGACTCCAAACCTCATATTTGTAATTTACACTATAACTTCGATAGCAAATACCAAATCAGTACGCTGTTTCTAATTGCAGCAGAAATACCATTGTATGGGCATACCAATTTTATTTACATGTTATTTGCTGTTAAAAATATAGGGTCTTTCCCCCCCCCCCAATCTTGTAGCAATACAAACAATGCAAGCAATAAATGTGTCACTTAACAAGAGATGAATAGAAGTATGTATGAGTGCATCTAAAAATTTAGAAGTAGGACTGCTAGGTAAATGAATGTGTTTGTGTTTTAATTGCTTTCCTTATAGGCTGCAACAACACGAGAAGCAGAAAGCAGTGTTATGCCTCCCTGAGCCACACAGGGTGTCAGTTTTTAAGCCATTTTGTGGGTATGGTAAGTGGAAAATATGTCATTCTAATTTATTAGGACCTTTTCTTGTCTGGCAAAGTTAAGCTCCTTTTCATATGTAGTAAAGCCATTTGTGTTTCCTTTTTTGCGAACTATCTGCACATCTTTCACCTGGTGTCTAATGAATGTAGGTACTTTTTCTCACTGACTTGTTAGCTCTTTTCATTAGGAAAATTGGGCTTACAGAGATAAGCTTTTACAATATTTAACCATCTACAGTTTTGCTTCTATGAACAAACTTTTCTTGAATTTTGGTTTAACTTTTTGAATAGAATTTTAGAAGTACCTTATATGTTACATACCTTGAAACATCATTTTGTAGAATAAATAGGCACTAATAATAAAACATACTTATTAAATAATATTTAAGTACCATAGATCTGGTATGTATTCTGCTAGAACAAGACTTAAAATATTATAATCAGACCTATATTCAAATTGTTCTTTGCTACTTTATTAGCAGCTTTAAATAATACCCATTTATTATTTCGAATTTTTTCTGTGTCAGGAGTATGGAGATGGCTCAGCTGAGTCATCTGCAAGGATCTCATGTGGTTGCAGTTAAGATGCTGGCTGTGCTGAATTGTCATCCGGGGACCTGAGAGGAGAGAGGGTCAGTCTCCACCCTCACTTACTTAGTTGGAGGGGCTGTTCCCATGAGACTGTACAATTCATGGCAGCTCTCTCTTCAAAGCCAACAATGGCTACAGAAACTCATAAGTTATCCTGCTGACAAAAGGGACTGTCTTACAATAAAACATAACCAAAGGAGTGACATCTCATCCTCCTTGTCATTTTCCATTGATACAGCCAAGTCACATGAAAGGGGAGAGAACTGTAGGAAATTTTGAATGCCAGGAGGCAGAAATCATTGGTTGTCACCTCCGGATGTGTGTGCCCCAAGCATAATGTGAAGTCCTATGAAAATACAGAGGTTAAACAGCTGAAGAGTATTCCCTCAGAGCGTGCAGTTTAGTAGGAAAGACAAAAATAATTTCAATATGAGATATAAGGTGGCAACTTCTGCCAAAAGTGGCAAAAAAAAAAAAATTACGAGAGTTTAGAGGAAAAAAAAAAAGAAGAGGGAATCTGAGAAATATTCCCAAGGCAGGTGTCACTTAATTTGAGCTTTTTAATGATTGTGACTTTTATTACTAACCTTAGTATTTAACATTAGCATTTACTGAGTGCTAGCCCTACACCAGGCAAGATGGGAGTAAACGGAAGTTCTCATTTTTTTCAACCAGAGCAGCTCCATTTCTATCTTACATATTTAACTTTCATTTGTGATTTTCATTCTATCAAAAGGTTTTTATAGCTAAAACCCAAGTACAAACCATTGATTCTGACTGGGAAAAGTCACTGGGAAGGACAATTCAAGTTTCAGCTGAGGTTCCAGACTGAGTTTAAAATCTACACAAACTAATGCTAAGCAGACCAAGCCGGAGGTCCACGTCAGGACAATCACATCATAGGGAGACTGTGACTGGACGGTAGGAAATCTGACCCTGCCTGGTCCTGGCCTAGCCTTAGTCACATGATGAATAGGGTACCCAAGTTAGTAAGAGTAGGAGTGGAATTGACTTAATGCTAAGTGCTAACCTAAGTGCTTAGGGCAGAGGGCATAGACTGGCCTCAGAGTCAAACTCTGGGCCTCGTGGTAAGTGATAGGTAGAGTCTGGGCATCTCCTATGAAGATTAAAGGACTGGAGTGGCAGGAGAACAAGTAAAGCTTTGTGAATATAACTTTTCTGCATGACTATCATGAAAGCCCTCTACTAGATGCTTATAAAGAATAACTCTATTACTTTAATGTCATTGCTTTTAATCTTAGGATTTTTGCTTCAGAAATCTTTAATAATAGTCATTAACTACTGGAAATGACTAAGAGTGACCTGCCACTTAAGATCTCTTTTTAAAATTTATCTCCAACTTCCTATCTTCTCAAATAGTGCTTTCCTAACTCTCCTCCAGCGTGTAGACTCAGAGTATCTCAGAATGGTAGGTATTATACAGGGAGGCCACAGGCGCCATACATCTTCACCAGAAAAGTTCCTTGTAACTCTATGCAGGTTTTTTGACTCAAGAAAAGGTTTCTCTATTTTAAAAAATAAAAACTGATTTTTAAAATGCCTATTATTTTCCTTATCTCTACCAAGAAGAACCAGCCTAATTTCATTTCAGTCACATTTCATTTTGACCACAGATGGTATTACCCAGTTGGCCTCCTCTATTTTTCACTACAGTAGCTCTAGCTGACTGCAGCTGCTACATTAAAAAAAAAAAAATCAAATCTTTGTTCAATGGATAAAGATCAGTCATTAATGTGAAGATTCAACAGAATGTGCTTTAGTTAGTCTCTGAAGCAAATTCCAGCAAAGGAATTCTACAAATGTTTTGAGTAGGTGTATTATTTTGGAAATAAAAGTATAACTTTTTAAGCTAAATACTTTGTAGGATACAGCACTAAATAGTAAACATAGAGAAGATCCACATTATTTAGAGTTCAACTGTAATTTTTATTATTTGAAATAAAATTCAAAGATCTACAACATAAATCCAGAATTTTAGTTAAAAACTCTGACACTGGAAAGTAAGGAGTTACTCACTTCAATCCAGCTTTTTGCCTGTGTACTAGTCATTGTCCCATAACTATACCAAAATAACTGATGCAATTACTTTATAAAGAGAGAAGGTTTTTGGCTCATGGTTCAGTAAGTTCCAGTTCAAGATAGTTCAGATAGTTCCAGTTCATTGCTTTGGGCCCCCAGAGAAAGTGTGTTAGAGCAAACTGCTCATCTGAGAGCTGGGCAAAGAAGCAAGAAAATAGACTGGGGTCTCCTCAGGGACACATCCTCAATGACATAAAAGCCTCTTTTGAAGGGTTACCTCTTAAAGTGCTTCCCTGAAAACTCAGACTTTAACACATGGACCTTTCAGAAACAATATCTATATTCAAACCATAGCACCTTGTAAGAAATAACTTTCACAAAGGCTCTATTTATGTGTTTTTGTGAAGGAGTCATGTATGCTTTTGAGTTATAACTTCCACTATTTGGTAAGAAAATGTATGCAATACAGTTCTACTAATACAATATTCTCCAAGTTTATCACTATAATCAAACCCACACAAGCCTATGATGTTCCTCCTATGAAACTAAAGAGTAAACCTGTATAATGAGTAGAAATTTTAAGCCACAAATACAAATACAAAAAATATATTGCTTTATTTCATAAAACTCAAACTTTATTTCTATTTCATGTATTAAATGTATTTCAAACATTTAATCCCTCTGGCCTCATGATCCTGAACTCTTGATCCATCCAGTATATCATTTAGTTTCACCAAACATTATAGAATCAAGACATGATGAAAGGACAATTAAATCTTGATTACTGTCATTTATCACTACTAGATGCCATGGACACATGATAGCCTATCAGAACTCCACAGTCGTGGTCCATACAATCTCAGTTTTTGCCTTTAAGACATAACTAAAAGAAAATAAATAAAACCTAGAATAAAGGAGAAGAAAACATATACAGATACTCTGAAAAATACCATGGTTTGACTAAGAATTTTTTGAGAGGATGGTACAAAAGTAATACTCATTAAGTACTTCAGAGACTGAGTTAAGATCAGGCCAGTGATGATTGGTACAATGCTGTCCCATAATGCTGGGCAGTGGCAGTGAATGGAAGCTCCCAACCAGCTATGTAATCACAGGGTAAGCAACCAGCACAACAAACAGACAACACATGGCAAGTGTGTCCCACCTGTGACCCATTGGGCTTTTTTGTTCTTTTTCTTTTCTTTTTTTCTTACTGTTTGTTTGTTTTTGTTTTATTTTGTTTTGTTTTGTTTTGTTTCGTTTGAGTGAAGAGGAACTGTCTTGGGCCAAAAATAAAATATGTAACATAATTAATGTACATGTATAACTATGAAAACTTTTAAATGTCTTCATTATAACACTTTTAAAAATCAAGGACAGAAAAACAGTAGGTCAGAGATTGGCATGCCTGTAAGATTCTACAGTGTATGTAGATTTTGAACTCTAATGTTTCAACTTATGATGGATTTATTGAAACAATCCCATCAAAAGTCAAGGAGCATTTGCAATAAGTAGTACAGAAGAACACAAAACAGAAAAACAATAGAAAAAAGAGATAAATAAAAAGTGTATTCTTCAATAATGTCAATAGTCTGGATAAATTGTTAACCAGACAGATAAGAAGAAAAAGAGGATGCAAATCCCTATATCCAAAATGAAAAGAGAGACATTACTACAGATTCTATAGGTATTAAAAAGATGCTAAGAGGATATTATGAATACTTTTACTCTAGTAAGTTCAACATCTTATAATGGACAAATTATTTTAAAGGACACTCAAAAAGAAATAGGTAATCCAAATAGTTTTCTATCTATTAAAGAAATTGAATTTTTTAGTGAAAACCCTTAAAAACCTCCTCCCCCAAAAAAGAAAACTTCAGTATTATATAATATCACTGGTTAATTGCACCAAGAATTTAAAGAATAAACACTAACTCTATATATACCCTTTCAGAAAATAAAAAAATCCTAGACAATTCTGTAACACCAACATTACTGTGATACCAGCCAAAGACACTTGAAGATACTGACCAATAACAATTATGAACATAGATGCAGCTTTCAAGATGAAAAAAAAATCAACAGTATATTTTTAAATGTTATGACTCACTATGGTTTAACACAGAAATATAGGGTTGGTTGCAATCTAAAATATAGAACTGTCATTTGTGAGGTAGATGTTATTAAGTGAAATTAACTAGGCAGAGACAAGTGCCACATGATTTCATTCAAGTAGAATCTTAAACTCTGATAGAAGTTAAGAGTAGAATGGTGGTTACCAGAGACTGGGGAGAAATGAAGTGATAGAGACCTGGAAAGAGGATGGTTATACTTAGGTAGGAGAAATAAATTCTGACATTTTGTTGCAAAGTCGATTGATTAAAGATAATAGTTGCCTGAATTACTTATTCATTGCTGGAACAGAATACCTGAAATCCACAACTTGGGGAGAAAAGATTTACTTTGGCTCACAGTTTCAGAAGGTCTCACGTAGTCCACTCACAGGGCAGGTGGCAGTGGTGAAGGCACAGAGCACAAGCTGGCGAGCTCTTCACGGATTTGCAGAAAGAAAGCCAAGCGATCAGGAGCAGTTGATGTCTGCAGACTCAGGATGGGTCAGACACTTCCCAGGAAGAAGCTGTAACAATGGTTCTTCTTCCTTCCTTTACTTAGTTCAAGCTTCCAATTGGGCCCTCCACAGCTAGGGTGGGTGCCCCTCCCTCACTTTCTGGCCCACAAGCCTGTGACATGACCCTAAAAACTCTGCCCTGGACATCCCACCCCCATCTCACCTCCATCTTAACAAGTTAACACAATCCCTCCAGGTCAAATGCCAAGCAACAGCCTATTCCAGCCAGCCTCCCCCTCCCAATTGTACTACATCCAGATACACGAGGCTCTTGGCAATGCTCCGGGTCCAAGTCATTGCAACAATAATGTGCTTCAATTTTTTTAAGGCAGAAGAAAGTATTTTGAATAATTTCACCTCAAAGAGGTGGTAAATAGTTGCTTACTTTGATTTCAAGATTGTAATATGTATACATGTATTGAAACATAATGGGGTATCCCACAAATTTGTACAATTTTTGTGTTTATTTACAATAAATAAAACAATATTTTTAAATTAAAAAATACATCGTGTAACAGCAAGAAGCCATGATGGCTTTCAAAATGTAGCAGTAAGATGAGATATTTTATTTGTAAGCAATCACACTACTAGACCCTAGTCTTTGGCCTAGATATTTAACAGTATATAATAACTAACACATAGCATTTAAATTCTGTGTTCCTTCTAAGTTTCTGTTTGGCTACAGGAAATGTTGCACTTTAAATCCAATCTACATAAAATTTAGCTGGTAAATCTTTATTGACTTTGGTTGAAACTTTTTAAATGTTCATAAAATCAACTAATATTTCACACAATTGTATTTTTTATTTATTATGTATAGCATTTTGTATTGGTACAGACCTGTAATCTCAGAACTCTGTGAGATTGAATCAAGAGGACCACAAGTTTGAGCCCAGCCTGGGCAACTTAGCGACTTAGTGAGACCCTGTCTCTAAATAAAAAATGAGTTGGGGTTGTAGCTCAGTGCAAATGCCCTGCAGTGAGTGGGTCTCCAGGACTATCAAAGAAATGTTAAGGGTCATGAAGATATTGATTATTTCAAACTCATGGAATCTAGTTAACAAATCTAAATCTATCAATCAAAAGACAAAAAAATATTCAGCAGGAAGACATAACTATTAAGAGCCCTCAAGTGAAATACAATTTAAAATTGGCATAATAAAGTCTTATGAATGTTTACCCAAAGGAATCAAAAAAGGACAAAATTCATATAATCCTTTTAATACATATAGAAAAAGAATATAATAAAACCTAACACTAATATCTGTAGGAAAAAAAGAGAAAATTCTGATCCAGGTGTGGAAGGGAATTTCCTTTGCCTGATGAGAGATAGGCAGGAGAAAGCCTATAGTTAATGCCATACTTAGCAATAAAAATTTCAATGTTTCCTCCTAAAATCAAGATGAAACAATAACACTTACTCTTATATGTTCATTGAATATTGCATTAGAGATTGTTAATATTGTAGTAAAGCAAGAGAAAGAAACAAGACATTCAGAATTTAAAGCAAAAGTCAAGCTCTTTTTACCTATAAATAATATGATTGTTTATGTAAAAATCTAATAAATGAGTTTAACAAGATTGCAGGGTATACAACCAATGTATAAAAATTAGTGGTATTTCTTCAGAATAGCAATAGGCACTGGAAGTTGAATTTTTTAAAATGCCATTTACATAACCACTGACGTATAAAATATTAGGAGATAAATGTACAAAAATGTGATTTTTTTGAACAATAAAAACAATGAAATAATTTTGAGTAATATTAAATAAAATTTTTTTTAAATTCAAAGTTTGCCCTGTCCTTAATTTAGGAGAGATTAAGATGTATCTTCTTCTTAAATTGATCTACTATTCACTGCAATCCCAATTTCAAAAAAGCACCCCAGCAGACTCTGTAGGAGTTGACAAACTGATTGTAATATTCATGGAAACACAAAGGACCTAGGATAATCTTCTCCAAAAACAAACAGAAACCTTTTAAAAACAATAAAGATGGATGACTAGCAGTACCTAATTTTCATGATTTACACAAATTACAATAATCAAGGCAAGATAATATTGTAAATTGTTATAAAGATAGGTAGGCAAATCAGTAGAATAGTTACCACATATGGGTAACTAAACTCTGATAAAAGCAATTCAGTAGAGAAAAGGCAGACTTTCCAACAAATGATGATGAAATAATTGGGTATATACAAGCAAATAACTGCATTTAACCTACACCTTTCACTATATTTAAAAATTAACTAAAATGGATCATAAACCTATCTGAAAACCTAAAGTTATTAAATTTTAGTGATAATTTAAGAAAAAATCTCTAACTTTGGCTTAGGCAAAGATTTCTTGGGTAAAGGAATAAAAGTATGATGCATAAAATAAGGGATTGGTGTTTAAGAGTTCATGAACTCCTGAATAGCCCCCCAGTATCAACAAATGGGATTATTTCAAATTAAACAGTTTCTGCATGACAAAGGAAATTATCAACAAAGTAAAGAAAGAACTGACAGAATGGAAAAAAATATTCACCACCTATACCTCAGATAGGAGACTAAGAACTAGAGTATGCAATGAACTGAAGAAAAACAGACCCCTCAAAATCAAAGATGTGATTGAAAAATAGGCAATGATAATTAATAGGCAGTTTGCAGATGAAGAAGTTCAAATGGACAATAAATACGTGAAACATTATTAGCCATTACAGAAACGCAGTTCAAAAAATCACTAAGATATCGACTAAATCCAGAGAGAATGGTGTTTATCAAGAACTCAAGCAGCAATCAATGCTGGTGAGGCTGTGGGGGGAAAGGAATTCTCTTACACTGCTGGTGGAAATGTAAACTGGTACAACCACTGTGGAAGTTCCTCAAAGGGATGAAAATAAATATTCCCTTCAGTCCAGCGATACCTATTCTGGGAACTTGACAGCAGCATGCTCAGTGAAGTAAGTCAGATGGTGAAGGTTAAATATCAAATGGTTTCTCTAATATGAAAAACCCAGGTTGCAGTTATTTCATAGAGTTAAATGGGGGGATGGAGGGAAATAATGGAGAGGGGGAGGGTGTGGGATGGTCAAAAAAGGGAAAAGGGGAGGGTTGGTAATTTTGACATGATATTTCTATGCACAAAATACTCAAGTTCAATGTAAACATTATGCATCACATATATACATTTCAATAAGATGGGGGGAAGAATTAAGAACTTCTAGTGTTCAAAAGACAATTTTAAGAGAATAAAAAGACATCCAAGTCACAGACTGGGAGAAAATAATTGCTTATTACATAGATGATGAGGAGCTTTGTATTAGTCAGCTTTCCCATCACTGTGACAAATATCTGATACCCAAAATTTAGGTGAGAGGTTCGTTTGGCTTATGATTTCAGAGTATTCAGTACATGGTCTGCTAGCACCAAGGCAGAGATGGTGTGGTGGAAGGATGTGGGGGAGGAAAGCTGCCCAAGCAGAAAGAGATGAGGAGGAGCAAGGAACAAGCGTGCATCCTCCCAGGCCACATGCCCAGAGACCAACCTCTCCAATCAGGTCCCACCTCCTAACAGCAAATTCAGCTGGAGTTCATTAATGGCTCAATTCAGGGATTAGTGTAGTGATACCATCAACTTCCAAAAGTTAAACCTCTGAACACATGAGGGGTGGGGGGCAGTTTTTATCTAAACATTTTTAGATCTATGTATCTAGAACATTTAAAGAACACTTATTATTCAAATTTTTAAACTAATTTTAATGGAAAATATTCAAACAGACACTAGAAAAAACACACAGATGGCAAGTAAATGTGAGGAGATGCTGATCACCATTAGTTACTAGGAAAACACAAATCAAAATCATAAAAATATACTATTATACACCTACTTAATGACTTACTATAGTGTCTGCAATTAAGACTGACCACACCAAGTGTTAGTTAGCAGTGTTATGGAACAAGTTCTCATAACTCTTAGTTTCTTGAACATGTACATATGTCCAAATTCATAATATTATGTACTTTATGTATAACTTATTTTATGTCAACAAATCTGTTTTAAAGCCCTAAACTCTTGAAATTCAAATGTACTTTTCTCTTTCCCTCTCTCTTTTCTGTATTGACACATTCATAAGGCAATGTATGTCACCAACTGAGTGATAAACCGAGGCGGTGTATCTCAAAGTACATTATGTTAACACTGTAGTTCAGCAGAAGGAACACTGGGCTAACGGTGCCTAAGCAGCCATGTTACATACCTTTCACTTTTAGAACATTCACTCAGTATTACACATACGTCCAACGTTGTTGTGAAATGTTACACATCTACAATCTGACCCACAGAAAAATTGTGAGGCTAATAAATCTTGTCCTTGATGTTTTAATTCTTGTTCTAGAGTGTCTCTTCAGCCAATTTCCTATCTCTCTTCCCCCCCCCCCTCCAGTATTTGCTGCTCCAGTGAAGACCTCCTGCCACTGTGCTCCCACCAATCCACCTACTTACTGACATTCTGGAAGACTTTGAAGTGTGATATGACAAATTTGGGGTCAGTAAGATACTACTAATTCAGTGTGAGTCACTACGGAAGTGGCATAAGTTTAAGAGCGTACCCTGGGGCCAAATTGCCTGGGTTCAAATTCCCACTCCATTGCTTGCTAGCTTGGGCAGGAACCAGTCTCATTTTAGTGGTCTGTAAAATAACCATAATTTCATCTACCTCACAAATTAGTTATGAGGATTAAATAATGTTATATCATCAAAGTACTTAGAACAGTAACTGGTATGTGGTAAACAGAATAGAAATTCTGTAAAGTCAATTAAATCCCACAGCCCGGAGACTGTTGTTCCCAAATGAAAGAAAATGTTGACATTAAATCAAATTCTTGCTGAGCATGTTAATGCACACCTAATCCCAGCACCGTAGGAGACGGAGGCAGTAGGATTACAGATTTGAGTCTAGCCTGGGACAATTTAGTGACTTAGCAAAACCTGCTTCAAACATAAAAATTAAAATAGGCCTGGCGATGTAGCTTAATGCAAAAGATCCAGGGTTCAATCCCTAGTATCGCAGAAGAAGAAGAAGAAGAAGAAGAAGAAGAAGAAGAAGAAGAAGAAGAAGAAGAAGAAGAAGAAGAAGAAGAAAAAGGAGGAGGAGGAGGAGGAGAGGAGGAAGAGGAAGAGGCAGAAGAAGAGGAGCAGGAGGAAGATAGGAGGGAAGGAGAGTGGGGAAGAAGAAAAGAGACAGGCAGAAAGAAAAGAAAAGAAAGAAAGAAAGAAAGAAAGAAAGAAAGAAAGAAAGAAAGAGGGAGGGAGAATGAAAGAAAAGCAGCAATAATTCCTGGATTAGAAATGTACCTCTGTGGTAGAGTGCTTGCCTCACATACATGAGGCCCTGGTTTTGATCCCTAGCACTGCCAATAATAATAATAATAATAATAATAATAATAATAATAATAATTTTTAATAATTGGGCAAAGGGTTAAAGTACCTCTTCGGCTCATCTCATCTCCCCTTAGCTTTCTCCTGCCTCTACCTCAGCCCATTGTGGGATTCTACATTATTAACCCACTGGAGCTAATGCCACCTTCACTGATTTGGACCAGCAGAGCTCACTTACACCCTCAGAACTAGCATCCTAATTGACCCCTGAACTTTAGGTCTCTCAGGTGCATGGTGGAAATTTCCCGCTATGGATCCAGGCAATGCCAAATCCTCATGCTAATGTAGTTTTACACCCTCCTGGGTGAAAGCTTAACTCTTTCAAGGACATGTAAACCCAGACAGAAGGGCTCATTAAAAACGTTTTAGAGCTGTTAATCACAGTGGCTTTCCGAAGGCACTGTAGCTGCAGAGTCAGTTGAAGGAAACCCAAACTTTCTCCGGCTATTATTTATTCTTCCACTGTCTAAGCCCTCTTGAGAAAGACACTATATCCAGAAGGATTAGAAGATTTCTTCTGAAACTCTGTCAACCCAATATTGGCAGGAGTGGGCTACACCCTTAGTCACTTTATTCTCTGTTAAGATGATTTTCAGGTGTCTGGCTTAGTGGCGCTTCATTATCTTTAGAACAGAAAACCTAGTTTATGACATAGCTGATTTCCATCAGAATCCAGGCCTAAGACCACAGGGACTCTTTACTCAACACTCCCTTCAATCCTTTATTGAGCACCAGCTTTGGGCAAGACTGGAAGGAATTCAGTGCAATTTGCAGGGCCCTGCCCTTCCAGAGCACAACTACCATATTCGAAGGCAACTGACCCTCCCACGCCAGCATTCTCAAAACTCCCATTGAAATAGAAAAAGCAGTGTAGACTTCCAAACCTCATCAGATTTCTTCTGCAAGAATTAGAATTGACAGGGGCTGCATTTAGCAGGGCCTATGGGAAATGTACCGACCTGGGCTGCTGGGCATTTGGGAGACACAAGGAACTGAAAAATAAGAAAAGAGTGTAAAAGAAAAAAAGAAGGCCATGTGCAGCTGTGAGAGGGAACCGCTGCTGGGCGCGGAGAACAGAGCTGCTGCCGAAGCCCCGGTTATGATGTCTCTCCGTCCTTAGGTCTGAATCCTATTACTTATTGATTTGTGAGCTTAAGTGGATTCCTGTTTCTACCCAACAAGACATGATCAAAATTTGCGAGCCCCATGATTGATGTTTTTAATCTATGCCATGTCTGGGAGCAAAGAATTCAGAAATTGTCATCTTCTGTATGTATTAATGCCAAGAGTCCCAGATTATGGCTAAACCCTGTTCAGCCTAATGCACTGACATCTGCTTGGCGGACCCAACCTACCTGTATGCGTTTATGTAAGAAACGTGGTTTCTCATTGGGCAAGGACTCATTCTATGGAAAGAAAGGACTACGGAGTAGAAATCTGATCCAAAAGCCAGGGGCCCAGTAGGGAGCAGATATGGAACATTTCCTCCAGCAAAGCATCTGCTGCAAAACCCAGCCTGTGTCTTCTAAGAAGGTGTTGATGTAAAAGGCTTGATTTCAAAACACAACCAAACGAAAAGCAAGGCAGAACTCTAGGTTTGTGGGCACCTGAGCAGAACTAGTTTGTGATCTTCGTAATTAAGTCATCCCTATTTTGGGGAGAAAGATTGCACCCAGTTTTTCGCTGTAAAACGCAATCCATCTTAGGAGAGTCTAGTCCTGTTAGGTCAGCAGTTAGAGTCCAGGTGTCTGTGGACATAGCTTGGGCCCATCAGTGGCATCCCCAAGGGCAGCAGGCGTGAGCAGCCCCATTGTAGGCCATGGGGAACACAGAAGAAACAGAATGGCAGCTGATAGCACCTGTTATAGACTCTAGAAGTAGAAGGCTTCTCCTCTTACCACTGTTACAGCAATCCTCCTCTCTTTATCCTTCTTTTATAATCTAGATCGGGGCGAGACTGCTACCAGTCTGTGGCTGTTGAAGGACCAGGCCTCTGGGACAAATGAATGGGAGTTGAGTAGCAAAAAAAAAAAAAAAAAAAAAAAAAAAAAGCTCCACCTCCTGTCCTGTGAGGTTCTAATGCCCTGGTAATCTAGCCAGCCAGAGGAGCAGCTTTGCTCCCATGTTCCTCCTGCGGCTACCTTTGTTTCAAAGCGATCCCCCAATGCATGTTCCTTAGGAGAATGATCTTCAACTAACCCAACTCTTGGTGTCAAAAATGCTGACGACCACCACTGTAGACACGTAACGTCATACATGGGAAAGAAAATGGCCATGTGCCTCCATCTTCTGAAGGTATTTCCTGCAATCTTCTCACTCTTGGATTTGATGGACAAGGCTATTCAAACTCAGGATCGTATTCCAAACTTTCCTACCTTCTACATTCATCACACTTTCTCTCCAAACACCAAAGTTTCCTGGTTTGTTTTCTTCAATCTTCAAAATAAGTTTTATTTCCATAATAAACTAGACATAAGTTCCTCTAAAATTGGGCTCCAATTAGCATATTCAGAGTCTTCATCTCTTACAGGTAGATGAGTATCTGCCCTAGGAGAGCTGCACAGCAGAGAAAAGCTTCAATAAAATTGAAAGGCTTAAATCTAAACTAAATAATAAACTCCAGAGCATCCATAGCACTTGAAATATCTGTCTTGGCTCCAGCCATGGCTCAGCACAGCACCAGGCTGGGTCTTCCTTGCTGTGCTGAGCACACGTGGGAGCCAATGTGAAATCTGAATAATGCTTTGAAGGAATGTAGCTCATTCTGAGAAGATGAAAGCATTTCACAGGCAGCATTATCTCTTTAATTCACAGACATTCTCTACGGCAGCAGTAGATAGGGGGTAACTATTTATTCTGCAGTTCAGACCCTTATTAGTACTGAGTGCTTTGCATATTTATGGGAACAGAAGAACCCCTGAAAAATGAACACAGTGAAGGGAGAAATGCATAAGAGCAAAGTTGGTCACCATCAAGGTGACGTGGTAGCCTAAGGACAACACGATTTATATACCCTAGGGCCACAGCACTGAAGAAGAAAACCACGGGCTCCATCTCAAATTAGCAACGTGATAGAATGGAAAGGAATGGAAGAACCATAGGAGAGAGAAAATAAATGTGACGAATGAGACATGGGCCAGAATATAAAAAGACTGTAGACTTGTATGAGCAGAGTTTTAAATTTCATTTGATAAACCACTGAAAGTTGATGAAAGTTTTAGAATAAGAAGTTAGTGAGTTAGTCAGAACTACTCTTAGGAAATCTAGCCTGGAAATGATGGAAAGTGTGGTGGACTGTCAACTCGATCTGTTTGGGGATCTGTCCAGGGGACTGTCGGACATAGTTCTGGAAGTGTCTGGGTGGGCCATGGAAACATGGCTTTGGTGGGGTTGGGGGCGTGTTGGCCTTTCACCCCACCCTGCCTGACACCACATTCCTGCTCTATCCCAGCCATCAGGAACTAAGCAGTTTTGGTCTGCCACTTCCTACCACCATGATATTTCTGTCTTGGAGCCTGCCAGTCATGGGTTATATCCCTTTAAAAGGTGAGTCAAATTGAACCTCTCCTCCTGTAAGTGGTGGATGTTGGGTAGTGTGTCCAGGAACCTGAAAGCTAATGTAGAAGGCTTGAAAAGGTAGGAGGCCAGGAAACTAGAAAGGTCCAGCCAATCGCCAGGCTTCCCATTTGAGATCTTGACTCCAGAAGCCCTGATAAGCTGCCCTCCTCCAAGCATCCTAGCAGTTGTGAACCTTTAGTACTAGAGACTCTCACAAGTACAAGGTGTGAGACATAGGTCAGAGCCAGCTTCTGTGCTAACAAACAAAATAGGAATGGTTTCTGCTGTCTTGGAAATTTCAATCTAATTAAATTAATAATTATAAGCTTCCTTTATGGCTAGTAAATCAGAAGAAAGAGTATATAATGTTTTAAGGACTGTATTCAGAGTAAAGAAAATGCTGATAAACTTTTTTTTAAGTCCACAACAGAAGAGAAACCTAGTCTCTCGCTCTCCACAGTGATGCTTAAGCTCTAATAAATCCCACTTTCAACACTTAACTTGCTTATGAATAAAGGCAAATTATCCTGTTTCCCTGAGTAGCAGCTTCTTCATTTGTACAGAGAGGGAGAAACATCTTTTTCTGCCCTCTGTGTCTCAAGATTGGTGAAAGGAAAGCACATTGGAAAGTCCTTTGTCCTAGTGAAGGGGCTGGTGGTGGCCATGAAAACAGTTGCAGGCGCTGCTTCTGCTATGTTTAATTCCACTCCACTCTACCTTCGCTGTCCAGCTCTTGCTTTAGAGAAAGGAAAGGGCCATTGTCAGTATTGCAGTCAGCAAGGATGTCTGGGAGTCTGCAATTACAATGTATCACAGTTCTCTACAGGATCATTTGCTTGGGGTGCCAGGTATAACACATCTGTTAACAAAAGGGAAACTGGAAAATCCGGGAACCATTTCCACAGATCCAGTAACACCTTTCTCCTGGCCAGGATTCTTCACTCTAACATAGCTGGTAGTAACTGGTAGATCGCTAAGTATGTCATAGAGTCCTATGACATTAGTCACTTGTTCTTCACTAAGAACAAGAGGACAAGAAGGGAGAAAACCTAGCGGATTGCTTATCTACTAAAATAGAAGAAAACTTTTTAAACAAAAAATAAAATAAAAGCTTTTCTCCTCTCAAATCCTACTGCCAAATCTTCTCAAAGGCTATTAGTGAACTTTAGGAAGTCTTGCAATATTATCTATCCTATATTAAATTTCAGAGATCCATTAAGTGCCATTTTGCTGCATCAAAAATCAAGGTAGAGAGAGCTAATTCAAGAAGGAAAAAATCTTGGAAGAGAAATTTTTTCCTTTTTTTAGAAACAGCTAAAAATCTCTCCATAGAAAGCAATGGCTGGGATCTTATCAAGTTTATTTTCTTCTCCTGATGGTCAGAGACAAAGGACAGTCTCAGGTTCAGCAAGACATGGGTAAGTCATGATGATGTGAGGAAGCATCACACCCTGTGTTCTGTCAAACTGCCCACTCCCTCCAGCCTCATGTCTAAGTGTCATGTTCTTCTTGTACCTTTACAACAAGCTCCCATCCAACAGGCCACTGGGAAAGTGATGACATCACACATAAAGACAGACTGTGGATTTTGTTATTCACTATGCTGTAGTGCAATAGGAGACCCTTCGCAATGTCTGGAGTCATTTTTGGTTGTCACAACTTGGCAACAGCCCACACCTGGCATCTGTTCCATCGAGGTCAACGATGCTGCTTGAATGTCCTGCACTTGCCAAAGACAGCTCCCACAGTGAACAATTACCCAGACCAAAATGCAACACTGAGCCTGGACAGCCCTGCTATACCGTGATTCTCCATTTTTCCTCCCCAAGCACTGCCCTTTTTATAATGAACTCAAGTATTGATAGTTGCATGAATCATTGAACACAAGGTAGCCACATCAACCCCTTTAAATAGAACAATTATAATTAATTCGCTTTTTCCCCTCATTCACCCTTTACGCATTTTGGATGGAAGCACGAGAAACAGCATATGGATGTCTTACAGGCACCAGCTTATACGAAGGAGGGTAAGAACGCTGCTGTAATTGTGCTGTCTGGGCTGCAATCCAATCAAATTTTTGTATTTTGCATGGCATTCTCCTCGCCTCACTTTGCCAGGCATTGTGGAGTTGAAAAACAAGTCCTAGCAGTATTTGCTCAAATAGATTGCATTGCATGAGAGCATTCTCAGAGAGCTGGGTGATGTAATATTGAGGGCCTCTTAGTAAAGACAGTAAGTAGGTCTCCCAGAAATGAAGCCTGAGGATAGGAGATGCAGAGGAAGTGATGCAAGAGTTGATATAGTAAATGAAGCCATCAAGACATGTGACATACGGACCGAGGTGCTGTGGTGGCACCTGGAGCAGTTATTAATCATTCGTTCCAGAATGTTCCAGATTCTCTCACCCAAAACTTGACTCTAGGCATCATTCTCTCCTGTTGATCATATCTATTTTTGTGTATCTAGTGGTGTGGTGATGCCATCGAGCGACATAGTTTAAAGCAGAAGAAAACCTTGCTGCCTTCCTCCAGTTAATTAAGCGGGTTTTATTCCTCTGTCTTCAATTCCATATGGAAAAATACATGTTTTCATTGTAGACTGTGTTTGTTGATGAGGAAAGGAGCTTATGTCAATGCTCAATAGAGCCTCTCTGCTGCTGTTGCATTCTGTGTATTTGATACACAGATGTTTTTAACTGCTCTACCTCCAAGAAGTAGTGCTTAGAGGCAATTTCCAAGTGTACTACAAGCCTCTTTGCTCTTCAGCACATTTTTGCCGCATGGTTTGTTTCCATCCAATTCCCTGTTGATATTTTCAGGGAGGAAAGAGGAGCCGGGAGGGAATGGAGCTGAGCTGCTGCATCTGGGGTTTATTCACAGCTGAGTAGGTAACTGAGCTCCAAGAGCCGGAAGCCAATGCAGGACCGAGCATTCAAAGAGCAGCCTGTGGAGTTCTGACATCTTGCCTGCACCAATCCTCCTCACAACCAGATCATCATTATAAAAATACCTATTATTCTTGGAGTGACTTAGAGTTTAACAAATGCTTTTCCATAGTGATTCTCTTGATAGCACTATGGAAAGGTAGGTATTCTTCTCACAGTTAGTTGGAAGATTGTGGGTAGAATTCACCTCCACCTGTTACACCTCCCGAGCCCGCTCCATGTTATCAGTATCAAACATTCTTAGAAGTGATAGAATCTATTACTTACTTACTTAAATGCTATTTCTAATCTCCCTTTTTGAATTTCAGAATTCTCCTGCGGTAAATACTCTAAATGTGCCATGCTTAAAAGCTCTGAGTTATAGAAGGAAGAAAAACTTTCTCTGTGAAACTGATGTGGAGCCCGTGGGATTCACACTCAGTTCTGGATGCCTTCCTTTGCTTCTACAGCACCCTTAGCTTCATCTTTTCACCCTGGCCTGATGAAGCCACAGGGCTGTCCTGGCTGCCTGCTCCATGCTGAGGGTCACTGTGGCCTTTACGTCACTGATAACAGGAGAAGACCACTGAGTGACTCAGAGGGAGAGGAAATTTTTTAAAAACGCAAGACTCCCTTGGCTGGACTGTGAAAAGAGGCAGCAAATGCATAACAAGTCTGGTTATAAACCAGGCTGACAAGGAAGAAGGAAGAATGTATGAGAGTCAGATGTTGGGAATTCCTAGTGGTGACATGCAGAGCTCTTTGTCTACCCATGACTTGCACAGAAGCAGTCACATTGTTTAGTCCTTTTCCCACTATATCATATTGCTGCCAACTCACCTTCTGCATGATAAATACCTAGTGTCAACATTTTAGTCACCCTGGAGACTTACCTCCTTCCTTCTGTCATTATCAGTTAATCACCAGGTATCCATCAATCATTTATGGTCATAGGACGGCACGTTTTGTAGGTATGCAGATTGCTGAAGAGAGACAGGGACAGACCAAGATAGAAACTCAGCTCACATCCTAAAGGAAGTCTTTATTCAAAAATTAGACAAAGCATTCACCAACTTTGTCCTGTGCTCCTGGCCCTGAGTTGGTTGCTATCTGTGCTCAGGCTCCTTCAGCTCAAGACAGACGTGTGAAAACTAACTTACCAGTATTTCAAAGAGAAATCAAGAGATTAGTCAATGATCACCTAGCACTAAATGACCTGATCAGGACTGTGCCAGGTTGGGTCTGGTTCTGTCTCCCCAGGTGATTTCTCAAAATCAGTGCATTCCAAATAAAATCCAGACTACCAACTTCCAGGAAAATAAGGTGGACCAGTACCACTGAGATCTGGGTTAAGTTCTTACACAAGCACATCTCAGCAGGGTGACTATGTATTCCTACCTCTTGCTTGACCCAGCACAATCTGGATCTGTGAAGACCAAAAACTCAAACTCCTGAGCGGTGCCGCAGGATCATGTGTAAATTTTGCATTACCCAACAGTACACAATGAAATTCCATGCCTACAAGGAAAAACACAGATTTGAAAGTTAAAAAAGATGTCTTAGTTTTGCCTTAATGAGATTCCAATGAGCCATCTAATCTCTGTGATCTTGGTTTTCTCACTGGTCAAACTGAAACTCCATGAATAGATTTCTAGCATCTATTACATACCGGGTACTGTTCTAGATGCTGCAAACGTGGAGTGAACTAGAAAAATACAGCCACTTCCCCATAGTCACTTTATTCTATAGGAAAATAGAGGCAATAAACAAACAAAGGCAGTGACTTCAGATAACATACAGCCTTCAGAAAGGTTAACAGTTAAGGTAAAAGAGAAGCATGCATTGGGATAACAGCAGGATGGAGAGAATTTTCTTTAGAGTAACCATAACCAGAGGTTTCTTTGATTCGTCAGCTTTCCGGTTGATAGCTACATGGTGAAGAGACAGTCTTTATAAGACACAGGGAACAGTCTAGACAAGGGTAAATGGTGCAGTCCTGTATCTGGTAAGCATGTTATATGTTCCCTGGTGCTGTCAAGTTCCATACCAATGGTGCTTATATGCAATAGTTATTAAATAACTTTCCCCCTGGGGCTGCGTTGAGAAGTGGTATTATTCAATCTGAATGACATCGGAGGGTGTGGCTTCTCCTTTTCCATCTAGTATTGTCTTCTGAATATGAAGAGCAAAACTGGAACTATGGGTTCCGAGAAGGTGTGCTGCCATCAGGCTCTAAATCCATTGTGAGGAGGAGGGGGAAATGCAGGCACCCGTTATCCACTTGTGTTTCAAGTGGGTTTTTAAACACTGCGAGAATCTAAAAGCACTGCTTGCTTGAGTTGAGAGCTAAACTATAAACACCTATTTTATCGTATTTACAATGTTTCACAAGGCACTTATAGTTGGTAATGTAGGGGAAAATAACTTCTTCAAATCCTCTGTCCTCTGACGAAGTGAAAATGCCATCTGCAGACAAGAAAAGTAGGCTGGCTGCCCTCTGTGACCATGAAGGAACACAAAACAGAGCCCAGATGCCAAGAGTGGTGACAGAGCTCTGAGAAGGGGGGAATTCATTAAAGATGTAAAATAAATGCAGGGATTGCATGTGGCTGTCTTCAGGGCATTTTGCTTTAGACCTCCTATGTGTTGCGAAACAGTATTGCAAATGCCATCATTATTTTAAGATATAAAATTATTTAAGTTGGCTAATGAATGCAGACCCTGACACAAGTGTGCATAAATCTGGTTTTATTAGCTGGTGCAGAGGGGGTGGGTTTGGAGGCAGTATTATTCATTAGTAGCATTTTTTCTACTTTCTTCTCCTCATCCGAGGCTGACACAGACTATCCTAACCTGTCTGATAGTCTGGAAGCAAAAGACATGCTCACATACATTAGCTCAATTAACTCTCATAGTTAATATGTTATATTGTGTATGTGTGGCTGTAATCTGTATTTGAACCACAAGAAAGCTGAACTTGAAGAGGTTAAGTGTCGTTGATCGCACAGCCAGGAAGAAGCGGCACACTCACTGGAACCTAGGCTTTCTATCATGGAGTCCTCTCCCCACTGTTCTATTACTCACCTCTCAGGAGCCTCGTCTAAAGCGATAGGTCAAGTCAGATCAGTTTGCAAATGGAGGCCTGACGGTTTCCAGGAATAAAAGGGAATCTGTGTGGATGAGCCGCTCTGCACACAGAAACTCTTGCTTACTCATCACCGTGTCAGATGGGGTTCTGCCAAGGACGTTCTTTCTCCCCTCCCCTTCCCTCTCTAGCCCCTCTCCTGGCACACTGAGCCTGCCCTGGTTTTCATGCTGACACCCAGCTGCCATCTCCTTCAAAGGGCAGCGGTCCCACAGAGTGAGTGGAATCCTGTGGCAGCTGTCCTCACTCCAGTCCTTCCAGCATGCAGCTTCCGGAGCGAGATGCTCTGCTGCCACCTCTTTGTTTTCTCTCTGGGAACCCTGGATTATTACTGTAGCTGCTTTCTAGCAGAGGGTGGAGATTACATCTAGTGGGGACAGGGCCAAAAAAACATATTTTTCTCCATTTCAGATCACCAACCTTATCAATTAACACTTATTAAATACCTACTGATACTTGACACCAAAACAGACTTTGGATTCTGTTCTATCCTAAGGATTGTGGCTATGATGTTGATCTGAATTAAAATTATAGAAATGATGTAGGTGGCATGACCTACCTTCAAGAAGGAAGTCAAAGTGATATTCATTCTGGGGACTAGCATGAGGAATAAGACGCCTTCAAGAAGAATTTAGCATCCAATTATGGCATGACCAGCTCTGATCCTGCCAGCCCCACCCTGTAAAGTTCCAGGAGAATCAACCTTATTTGGTATTTAGGACCAGTTTGGGGTAGGCTAACTGAATACCACTGGTGATACAGAGAGACTGAGGGATATAAGGAAACTAAGCACTGCCCAGATCCTGGACGGACTCCACAGCCTCCCTGTCTGTCTCAGCCACTTTTTTGTTGCTGGGTCACAATATCTAACACCCACCACTTCAGGGAGGAAAAATTCATCTTTGCTCCATTTTGGACTGAGGACTCAGTCAGTTCGCGGTCTGCTAGCAGGGATGCATGGCAGAAGGGTTTCTCAGAGAACAGCTGTTCACAGCATCATTAGAGAAAAGAGTGTGGCAGGGAGTGGGAAGAACCCAAGAGAGAGTATATCCCTCCTCCCAAACAGCCCCACCTCCCAACAGCAACGTGAAATCCATAGGTAATCCACAAAAACTAATATATTAAGCTTCTGGGGGACATTCCAGATCCAAACCATAATACTATCCCTGTTAGTGGATATCTCTAATCATCTTCCACTGTTGTACTGCTTTAGGGACGGGCACATAAGTCTGTCATTCCTGTTTGTCTCCACAGGAATGCCTCTCTCAAGAAGAAATATTGATATCCATTATCTCCTTGGGAGCCTTGGGCAAGACATCAGGCAGGACTAAAGGGTAGAAAAGAGGCCCCAACATCAGTAGAAAGAGTGATCGATCCTCTGTAAACCAAGCAAACTATGCGGGGACAGTGATTTTTGCCCAGTCACCATTCTAGAGAGTGCACATGCTCAGCTCTTAATAGTTTCACTCTTCTTTCTCGATTTGAAAATCCTTCCATTTTCTATTTTATCTGAAATTTATTTTTTAACTTCCAAATTATGACTTTTATTTCTTTTCTTATGTAACCAGAAACAATGTAGTTGAAGAATATGATCACAGATCTAGTGAACTTAAAAGTCTCCAAAGGTATCACTGTCTAATGTTTGTAAATACCTAAGGTACTTAATTTTTAAAAGGTGAACTTAGACAGCTCAATTCAGGTCAATGAATATACAAGCATTTACTATATTCAGGCCAATAAATATCTTTCATATACTTTACTGTGCTCTGAGCACAACGTGAGGCTCACAAAGATGAGGAACTTAAGTCCTGTCAGGAACTCACCACAGTCTAGTGGAAGGTCATATTTTTCTATACAACATTGTTGAAGTGGAACGTCAGGGAGGAGGAACACTAAGCCCAGATTTCAGGTGTGGGAAGGCATCCTAGAGCTATGCTGGGTCCTAGAAGACAAGGAGAAGAAGCCAGTAGGGAAGGACAAAAAGGCACAGACAACACCTGAGCAGATGCCCGATGTGGGGGCAATGGGTGTATAAAGAGGAAGGCACAAAGCTGAGTGCCACTGAAGCTTAGAGAATGGGCAGAATGGAGAGCCTTGTAAATAATTCCGAGTTCCTTGGATTTCTTTCTAGAGGTAATAGAGAGCCACCGTGGGGATTTTGTAGAAGAGTAGTGTAGTCAGATTTGCACTTAGATGAACTGTCTAGTGCAGGGCTCCCCGACCCCCAGACCAAGGACCAGTACCAGTTTGTGGCCTGGTAGAAACTAGGCCACACAGAGAGAAGTTGAGGGGTGGGGCACCGAGCAAAGCTTCATCTGTGTTTACAGCTGCTTCCCGTTGCTTGCATTATGACCTGAGATCCTCCTACTGTCAGATCAGCAGCAGCATCACATTTCCCATAGGAGCCTGGATCCTATTGTAAAAAACTCTCTGTTGCCAAAACCTCTGGGAATCTGAGTCTAGTAGGATATTGTAAAGTGAATTCAAGAGAAAAGAATTATTGACAGATATTTCAGCATATTCCATAGACCAACAGATACCCCCCCCCCAAAATGTGGTGTACGTGTACAATGGAGTACTGCTCTTCCGTAAGGTCAGATAGATTTGGAGCTTTTGTAGTTAAATGGAAGCAACTTGAGACCATCATGCTTAGCGAAGTGAATCAAACATAGAAGGTTCAATATTGCGTGGTCTCTCTAATATTAGAAACCCAGAATACAAGCATTTTCTAGAACCAGATGGGTATGATAGTGGGAGTTAAGGTGGATGGGGAAGGGTTCAAGAGGGTCAAAAATGGGGACAGGAAGGGACTATAATGTTGACACGATATATATGTGTGCAAAATACTCAAGTGCATTGTAGCCAGTATGTATCGCATATATATATAAAGGTGGGAAAGAGAGAAGGAATAAAGCCAAGTTTAGATTGCCTTTGACTGAAAGCACCTGTTAGAATCATCATCCATAGAATATTGTAAACTAAGATTTCTTCAACTCATTCCCAATTTTTAAATATATACCATATAAATATACATACACACACTCACACACACACACACACACACACACAGAGAGAGAGAGAGAGAGAGAGAGAGAGAGAGAGAGAGAGAGACTTAGTAGAAATTTGTCTTTAGCTGAGAACCATTAAATTGGAAAATAACATTATAAGCATGAGAAGGGCCTGTCTAGGACTATAAGAGTGGGAAAGAGACAAAAGAGATGGATTGAGAGCTATTTAGAAGCATGATCATTCGAATCTAATCATTCATTCATTCATTTCTCAATTCATTCATTCACCAACTATTGGGCCAAGCACTATGCTGAGTGGCAGAAACCCCATGATGAAAAGTATGCACAGTATAGTACATAATTTCTCCACTACATTGCTAATATTTTTAGCAGCAAGAAAAATAGGAAAAGAAAAAAATTCCAGGGATAACGTGGCTGTTAACCAGTCCTGACATGGATTTGCAATTTGGGTGGTTCACAGAATTTCAAAGAATTTGGTTTAGACACCAAGAAGAACAAAAGTAAATCCTCTATGGACAAACATATTTTTGCCTCAGGCCACACAGAGTCCCCACAGATAGCTTTTCAAGTACAAGGAGCTATACAGATCTAAAAGAATAAAGTAAAAATAAATATTTTTAAAAGCACACATAAAACAGACCTCAGAACCAGACCTATAAAGACTTCAGTTACTATATGTATCAGAATATGCATATAGCTTCTTAACTATAAAGTTAATATTTAAATATACCAAGAAAAAGTGTGAAAATAGTTTTAGGTACAGGAAATTGTAAAAAGTGACCTTCCAGATTTATGTCTGTTTGAAATAAAAATTATTAAAATCAAAATAAAAAAACTCAGTGGATAATTTTAACAGCAGAGTATACTAAACACAGATGAAGAGAGAATTTGTGAACTGAAAGGTACATTGTCAACAAGAGGGCAGTAGACTTTTTCTGTGAAGGTCTGTGCAGTGACTACTTTGAGATTAAAGGTGTCTGTTTCGACTACTGAACTGTATCACTCTGGCTCCAAAGCAGTCTGTACACAAAGAGGCATGGCTGTATGCTGGTCGAACTCTACTTATGAGATCAGGCAGCGGATCAGGCTTGGCCCACAGACAGTAATGTGCCATCCCTGCTCTAAAATGAAGCACACGAAAAAGAGAAATATGTACAAAACAAGGATCAGACAGATGATATGAAGCAAGGAAGATGGAAAAAGAAGGTCCAATGTCTGCCTAATCAGAGTTCCTGAAAGAAAGTGAAAAGAAAATCAGGCAGAAGCAAAATTTAAAGATATGACTGAAAATTTCCCAAAATTGATGAGGCAGGTCGATTCGCTGATTGACAAAGCCTAGTAAGTCCCACATAGAACAAATGAAAAGGAACATGTATATAGATGCCCACTGTGCAATTGAAGACCATCAAAGATGAAAGAAATGCAGATGACAAAGGACTGACGGACACTTAGACATTGTATAAACTGCAGTGGCTCCCAGCTACTTAGATAGGGCATAAATGGGGCTCTCTGGAGTGGTGTAAGCTGGAAGCCCTCGTTAAAGTGATAACTGATTTCCCAGTAGCAATACAGGATGCCACAAAGTAATGATTTGAGAACCCTATTTTGAGGGATGAGAGCAGCAGGGAGAGTTACTATGTGGGTATGGCAGACATTTTGGAAACCTTTTCCTGAAAACAAAACCATACGGAGAAAATTGAGCACAACACCTTGAAGTCTTGCTCAAAGGAGAGGCCCTGAAATTTGAGCTCTATTATCTTCATGGTAAATTCTCTTCTAACTCTGTCTGGATTCCCACCTCCTGTGTCCTGCTCTCCCACCTCGAGCATCAGTCTTCTCCAACCCAGACACCAGACTGCCATACCCGTATGAGAGTGGCCTTGCAGAGCTGACCCAGTGCTCTTCTAGTCCCTCCTTTGTTCAAAGATCTGCTGAGCCAGCTCAAAGAGGAACCCTTAACTCAGTCTCCATCACATCCCAAGAGCCTATAAGCCAGTGGAGGTTTACAAGTTCTGGATAAATGTATAAAGCATTAGCAGACATGTGTGTACTTAAACTGTGCTCCATTTGATGAATTCTTTGGTATTTTTCATGTGAAAATACTTCCACGTTCTCGATGCCTTCTGCTTCGTTCAGTCCCTCACCACCCCGCCGCATCCAGACATATCCTCCTAACCTCATTCTAGGCTATCCACTGCCACCAGAAGCCACCCTCCACCCAACTACTGTCTACACCAATTTTCCTCACCCACCAGCCAAAGGGAAGAGTAGGACAAAGCAATAAATCTCAACCCCTATAAATTTCTCCTTCTGCTTGAAAAGATGGGACAGGGCCAGGGACATCTCCCTTGTTACTGTGTTGCCTCTAGCTCCCCAGGTGCCACCCCGACCCCAGGAATCCTAAAGAAGGCATGCTTCCTAGAGAACCCACACCTGCTGTTGCTGTCTCCGCTACTGCTTCCGAACAAGCTACAATATGGTGAGGGCCCCAGCAGGAGCTGCAGAAGTGTCCGTGCTGCTCAAAGGAGGGCCCTGGAGGCTCGCCTACCCTGTCTAGTGAGGAAGAGCAGGTGCGCCCCGGCCCCTCATCATGGCCCAGACGCCTGCCTGCACAGCCCAAAGTGCCGCCCTTGGCCATCTCCCATGTCTAGCCTTTTGCCACACACTCTCTTGCCCTGTATTTGTTTGTTTTTTATTTTTTGTTTGTTCGTTTTGGTTTTGCCTACTTTCCATTTTTTCCTAAGTTCAGTCTCCTGAATCTAAGAACCTAGTGCACCCCTCTCTTTAGGCAAAGTGAAGACTTCTACAGTCCAGACATCCTAGCCATATGAAAGGAAAATCTTCCCTGATTGATGATTGCTGCACATCATGTATAGAAAGCCATCTTTATTCAAGAAACTGAAAGCAGTTCCCATATTCAAAAACATCTGGCTGACTTGGAGACCCCTTCTCAGACAGCATCATTGACTTCCACCACACAGCCCAGGACCCCCAGTATGAACCAGTCACTCATAAGTTTGCTGGCTCCTTCTGCATGTAATGGGCTCTCTTCCCAAGCCCATGACCCCTTCCTGGGTCTCCTTATGCGTTTTCCCCCATTCCTCTTTCCAGGCCCTTTTTACTCAATCCTAGTCCTTAGAGGCCTGTGATCCTGCTGGCCCACACAGATTGGGATGTTACTCTTAGAAACGTGGAGGTTTCCTTGTGAAATGTGTTGTTTTGTAACTGTGCTTCTCAATCTTGGCTGGGATGTTTTTGAAACACACATGCACACTTCAGCCTTCACCTCTGAAAATTCTTACTGTGGAAGCTTCCAGAGCTTTGAGAGTCCCCTGAGTGATTCTAATATTCACCAAGGATAAGAAGCACTGCTCTAGAAGCATGCTACCTCGAGGTTGTATGTAATGTCTTTTGCATCTAAGCCTGTCTCCCCAAGTAGGCTGTGAATGAATTGCATTCAGAAACTACAGTGGCGATCTTTGCCTATTAGACATATAGAAGGCACTCAGTGACACCTGAACGAATGATTGGTTGGTTGGCTCAACATAATGTTACAGAGGGAGGAAGCCTGAAGTCTGTTCCTGACTCTGTAACTAGCAAGCCACTCTCCTCCCCAGATTTCCGCTTTCTTGTTTGTAAAATGAGGGTGATAATTAGGTTTCCAAACTCCTGGGAGCTCAAAGGAAATAAGAGAAGTCCTTAACTTACTTTCAATATTTCAAAAAGTCATTGGAAATTATACCTTTCATATGAACTTTCAGATTGTGAACTTATCAAAATATGAACTAATACATGGTGAGGAGGTACTATCAGAAATCTTTAGTAGTAAAGTAGCTTATTTACTCAGTATTTATCATATAGATCTTTTAGGAGAGGAAAAAAAAACATAGCAAAGAATTTGAAGTTAGATTAACCTGGGTCTAAATCTTGTTGTTACTATTAGCAAGATCTTAATTTCTTTAAGCTCTTACTATAATCTGTAAAATGGGCATGTTGCTAGGTCTTATTAGTATCTATTCTACAGGATTGTAATAAGGATTACTGAGTGTGTGTGTGTGTGTGTGTGTGTGTGTGTGTGTGTGTGTATGCTGGAGCTTTGGCAGGGTTGGGGATGAAACCAGGGCATCACCCTGAACTACATTCTTGCCCATTTATTTTAAAATTTTGAGCCAGGGCCTTGTGAAGTCATCGACTTGCTCAGGCTGGGCTTGAACTTGAGGTCCTCCTACCTCAGCCTGTCAGGGTGCTGGGATTGCAGGCCTGTGCTACTGGACCCAGCTAAGGATGAATAAAATGATACACAGGAGACCTGTAATGTATTGTGCAGCATGTTATACATGCTCACCAAATGTTGGCTATGGTTACTAGGGGTGTATTTGGAATGGGAGACACACTCAGAGCTAATGTCAACAAGGAAAAGGGTGGAGCAGGCCACAAGAACTATTCCTCTCAGAAAGTAACCCTGGGATGGAAAGGCTTTATACCAGGCCCCTCACTGGGAAATAGCCTCTTCATCTCTGAGCTCACAGGTGATGCACTTTATGTTTACGATGGTGCAGCCTGAATCACAGATGTCCCTGATGCTGCAGCATGAATGAAAAAACATGGGCTTTGGGGGAAATCGTCGCTTTTTTCTTCATTTTAGTGTGCACCCTGGGGAGGGGGGTCATGGAAAACACTCATTCCCAGGCCCAATCACCAGATATCCTGACTCAGTAGTTCTGAAAACTATATTTTTGTATTTTTACAGAAGTATCATAGAAATACCACTCTAAGGAAATAAAAACCTAAACCGCTACAGAGACGCCATGAGCGGCCCATGACAGTCCCAAAGCACCGTGCCTCCTGGGGCCAACGTGTGGGGACTGAAACCAGTGTGTGTGAGATCGGGCAGTTCAGCAGCAAGAGGTGGAGCCAAGGCAGGACCAGGAAGTCAGAATGACAGCTCGGTCATGGAAAAAGCTACACGGTGGAGGAAGGGGCCAGGAGAGGGATGTCACATAGTACATTTTTGCAGGAAGCTATCCCTCGAGATTCTGGGGTTGTGGAGGTCCAGGGCCATGGCCCTGGATGCAGGAGCCTAAGCATCTGTAAAGGCATACACCAACCTGTCCAGAAGATTCAAGGAGGGTACGTTGGTTGCACTGAGCCCCTCCAGCCTTAGTTTTCTTGCAGATAGCTTTATATACTTCTGAAACAATTTTTTTTTTTCTGTTACTGTCAACCCAAGTAAAGGCACTTACCAATTATTGTCTTTTGTGCAGAGTGTTGAGAGACCTAACGTGGTCCTGGCGGTGGTAGTAATGCTAGCACTGCACTCAATAACAGTAGCATCTGGTATTGAGGTTTTAAAAAGGGCAACGTGACCCAGCAAGAGGAAGCCGCTGTTTTCAGAAATACATGGTTCATTTCCCTGGAGTCTTTTTCCTTATTTTTCTTATCAATCTCTTATTATATTGAAGTCTCCTCAATGATTGAATGCCCTGATCACCAGCAAGACAAACCTTTGATGATTCAGTTGATTGCGGTATGTGTGAAACAAACCTTGCTGTCCTGCCGCCAACTTATTTTTACAATCATTGTGTGTCTAGGTACCATTGAGACAGAACTCTTAGCTGAATATTTGGTCCTCACTCCTGGTCATTAGAGTTTCTCTATTTCCCATATTCACTTCAGCATATACTTTTCTGAGTTGTGCTTGGGGAGGAAACATCCCCAAATTGAAGTAGGAAGAAAGCATTATGATTTCTGAACCTATTCTCAACCTCAGTTCTTATCTGAAATTGGATCCAACTTAAGAATTTTTAGGCTCACAAAGAGAATCAGGGATAAGTATTACCAATTCTCCAGCCAGAACCCACTTTCTTTTAAGATTGCTAAAATGAAGCTATTCGTGGTTGATGTTCAGATTGGTCAGATGGACAGTGCTCTTTGCTTACATAAGCGGTAATAGAAATGTTGAAGGGGCGTTGGTCAGGGGATCCATGCTCTCACCTCCTTCCATCCATTTCGACTTATACACACAGTCAAGTTCTACACAGTGTTACCTGTTCACTTACCCAAGAGAAAGAGTTGCTAATCTACTGTTTAGAGCCTGACCTTTGGTGAGTGAGACTACTGCATTGAAAAGCAGTAGGGTACTAGCACCATGTCTTACACTTGTAGCCAGCTGAGAAAGTGCCAGCCTTCAGGGCAGGCTTGGGGCTCCCTGTCCTCCTCTTGCTCTCCCGAACTCTTCTATGAGAATGGGACAATCTGGAACTTTGCTATTAGGAGGAAGCATTTTTGCTTCCCTGTGGCCTCATGCCTAAGCCACACACTCCAATTCAATTTAGCCAAAGACACCTTGCAAGAGGCCAGTGGGGTGGTGATGTTGTAATTGAGAGCTTGCTCAGATATTAATAAATCTGGTTACTATTCCCCATTGGCTACTGATCTTTGTAGATACAATTTTCTCAGAAAGCAGGCTGAGTCTTAGGATTCAGGCACCAAGTTCTCTACCTTGAATCTTTATAAGAATTTTCCTCACTGGTTGAATATTTACTAAAAGTCACCTTGTAACACATACAACCTGTATATTTCTCTCAACTGCCGTGAGTAAAATCCACATTCTATATTATTAGAACTCACAGATATTTTCTACCACTTTGGGCTTAGGATTGCAAAGACTAAAGGTAAAAGTGGCTTATTTGCTTTTATGGACATCACCTGTGAACAAACAAGTGATGGGGGAAATTTTGGGTTGAGTCTGTGATGACACTGCAAAGTTCTGGTACATTCTGAAGACTTTTTTCAGGAATTCATCATCCTTGCCAGTTTAGAAATCAAACCTGCCCTACCCCTGAGAAGTTTCTAAAGAACAAGAGTTTTAGTGAAGGCCATGCTCCACCCACCTCAGGAATTCCTCTTCCATATCCCTAAGAATTGGGAGGATCTGCATATAGATGTGGTATGGTCAAAAAATAAAGTCTTGCAGTGAAAGATGCACTGCTGCAGCCCTCACAACACCCTCCCTCGTTTCAGACACATGCAGACGGTCAGTCTCGCCACCTTCCGCATCAGTTCTGAAAGTCTCTTTTTCTTGAGTGGCTTCAGGTGTGCCATCGCAGCCGTCTCAATGTCCTGAATCAATGCAAAACATTTATTCTTCATGGTCATTTTGACTTGAGGATGAGCCCTAACTCACATGGTGCCAGGTCTGGTAAATAAGACCTGAGGACACACCATCCTGTTTTACAAGCCATCTTTCCATTGGATGGCACTCAGCAGTGGCATTCATCATATGTCTAACCATACTTTGTAAAGTCACCTGTGAATGGAAGACTTCAGAACTGCTTCCGGATGTGGTAAGTACGATCGATGGTGTAAGTGTATTTGATCAGGGGAGATGTGTTTAGGGGGGAGTTAGTGCCAATGTGTCTTTTACTGTAATATATTTTTAATTTAACCATGAACATATTTTCAATCATTCCTTATAGATGCTATCATACCAAGGGTACAGAAAGGGGGTCGATAGGATTCGCAAACTTATGTTTCTTAAATAAATAAATATTCTGAAGGAAATCCGAAAGATAATTGTTATGTAACAACAAGGCTACTGGATATTAGATACATTTATATATATACACACACATACATACTTTATATATGTCATGTAGGTCAGCAATCTTTTGTAATGAGAAACAATATTTTAGTGGCTGAATATCGAAATATAAAATAGTATAAAGCCTTATGTTGTAGCCCCATCAGTAAATACTGGAATTGTGTCCAAACTCCTCTGCTCTTCCTAGTAAGGAGATTCCATACTTCCCATTATCTATCCAAAGAATATTCTAAAATTGTTACTCAAAATGATCCTCCCTCCTATTTTAGGGCCCTTACCACTTCTTTTATCTAGCAGTTTCTTGCAGTTGAGAAGCCTTCATGTACTTGAACATCAGTCGTTAAGTCTCTTATAGTATTATTTCTTCTCTCTGGTATGTACTTGGTACAGAATCTGTCAACCGCAACTTTACCTAAGGTCTTACAGGCATCAATCTTCACCATCTCTTTTTCCTCAAAGATCTACATTTAAATTAGTCCAGATGGACAGGAATCTTGCTTTTCTAGGTCTCCAATTAAACAACCCCACCATTTTCTGAGGATAACACATCAGAAATGAATAATTCTTCGGACTAAAAATCCTTAGATTTCCTTGTTCTACTTAAAGTTTCTCTCCTGCTATTGGAAACATGAAGTAGCTGAGCATTTTTATTCTGTAAAAGTAACCCTTTGTGTGTTGTATATACACCTTTAAAAAAATAAATAGGTTTTCCCTGAGGCACTGCTTTCTTTAAAATAGAGTTCCACAGTAGATCACCCAAAGGAGGGAGACTTAAGTAGCTTTGTGAACCTAGTGATTATTTTAATATCACAAACCTGGTTTATAGACAACCTGTGGTCCTTTGTCTACTCCTTTTTCTATCCTTCCTTCCTCACCACCCAAACCATCGTCTCAACACCAACTTGCTCTGCCCCCTGTTTTGCTGCCAGGCTAAATTATTACCTATTCTATGTAGTCCACATCATTCCTCAAGTCAGCTGCTTTATGTTTTTAGAGTGCTGACACTGGATTTTGCTCACCCCCGTATTCTCAAGCCCCAAGCCAGTGAAGAATATATACTTTATATATATTCATCAGTTTCAAAAAATAAAGTGAGCGGACACATCAGTGGATTCGAAACCCCTGAATCATAGCCAATAGATTCATCACACACGTCTAAAGAACATCACTGGATTGTGTTCAACTCAACTAGATAATTATGTGACAACTACCAAGGTTGTGCTCTGCCCCTGAGGTTGGTTCCTTTATCCACAATGCGTCCTCCAGCTTGCAACTTCTGTATAAATGGAGTCACTGAATTAAGAGTACTGGAGGTGTTAAAGAACGACCATAATATCCACCCTTGAGGGTTGCCCTGGTCTCGCAATCTTCCTTGGTCTTTAGTCACTGAGGCCCTGGATTTCATGCAGGTGCTTGGAGTCCTCATGGGCGGCATCCAGGGCACCAAGATAGATGAAGTCAGCCAAGTGAGCTTGTCCTAAATCTTCCTCCCTCTTTTCGCGGGTGAGGCATGTGTACTCTAGTTCCCATGTGCCACCTGCTGGTCTGCTGCATCACTGCTTCCAGAGTCCTCAGGAGTGCCATGTTGTGGCTAATGGGAAGGAGGAGTTTTCACCACAAGCACAAAGTGGGCTGTCAGTAAGTTCATTCTTACTCCATGCCAGTAGTAGAAGGGAAGAACTAAGGCACTGGGGTAAGAGGTCTCCGCCACACCCAGAGTCCATGTTTAAGGAGTCCTAGGCCCTCTCAAAGCATTCGTTAGCCATGCAGACCACCAAATATTCACAAAAAGTTGCAAAAAAAAAAAAGACAGAAAGCAAGAAAAATCTCTGAATTCATATCACAAAGAATTTATATAGAACAAATGGATCAGATAAAAAAGAAAAGATTATATCATTATTTGATAAACCTATGCCAATCTCTGGAGGAAAATCATGAGAGAGGGAAGGAAAGGGGGAAAGAAAAACATACTTCCACCAAAAATATTGCTGAATTTGCATTTAGTTGCTGTAAAATCTTTCTAGCTAAAAGTTCTCAGATTTTATGGAATTTTTATGAAAATAATAAGCCATTAAATATTGATTCAAAGTTTTTTAAAAAGCAGGTGAGTCACTAAGATGTGGAGTAAATGTCCAGAGATGGCGGTAGCAGTGTCCCAGTGAGCGTCCACAGCAGCCTCCTGAGTGCGGATTCTGACCTCAGCTGATCCAGCCCCTCTGCTGACATTCAGTACGAGCGATCCTAAACTGAGAATTCTCAGATCTCCTCCTTACACTCCTAATCTTGATCATTCTTAAGAACATTTCTAAATTTTCAGAGACATGTGCTTCGCCTTCTGTTTAAAGAAGTATTTATTTCTTGTGCACTGTGATATCTGCCAAACATTATTTTTATGTAAAGTAATTTCCCTCCTGAATATATTCCTTGCTTTCTTTTCCTGAGCCTCAGGCTCAAAGAATTGTACATGGAAGCCATGTCAGAGTGATGAAATAGTAGTTTTCATTTGTTCCTCAAAGGCTAGAAGAGCTGCTGAGGACGACAATCTCTTACCACCTTCTTTCTGCCTAAGCCCCACCAAATTCCTCCTGCTTAAACACAGATCTGAGCAAAATCTAAAACCGCAGCCCGCAGGCAGAAGCATCTTAGGTACTGAATTTAAAAATCTGAACAGGAAATGAAGATCTCAACATTCTTTCTTGACACTACACTTGGTCTTCTAGGTTACACCAAGGGCAAGCCAGCTTCCTCAGTGTCTCAGTTTAAAATGTAAACAAAAATACTGGAGTTGGAATGTTGATAATTTCATATAATGCTGTTAATATTTATTGATCAATGATTATGTGCTAAACTAACAATGGGTTATCTCTTATTTAGTTCTGATAAAACCCCATGAGATGGATCCCCTACGTTATAGGTGAGGATCCATGAACTTTGGTGAATTAAAGCACCTACTCATTGTTTCTTTACCATCAATTTCTTTAACATATGTAAATGTCAACTATGTGCTGGCCAACTAAATCAATTCTAGGAGCTTTGGACTAAATAGACATGTAATTTTTTACATGGGGTTTCACAAGCCAGTAGAGGAACCAGGAAAGCAAACCAAAAAGCTCAGTAAAGCCTTGAAAAGATGTGAAAGAAGTGTACATCAGGTACACTCCTGGAAGTGGGAAAATTCCTGCAGGGTTAGGTGTCGGAGAAGTTCTCAAGCTGAGTGGCTTCTTAGAGAATTGTTGAGCAAAAGGAGGAAGTGAACCTCACATTACTGGTGCTTAAAAAGAGTCTTCAAGAACACTTATCCCAAAATTTTAAATTTCTATATGAGGATCTGATTTGTAGGTGTTGAACTGGGGCACACATTTTCTATTAATGGCATGAAGGACCAATGTGAAGGTCTCCATTATGAGTCCCTCTATTCCCTCAAAGCTCAGAGGAAGCAGTCTAGAAAAGAATATGCCTACGTATATATTTGGAAATTAAAGTAAATAATATATAGCCCGCTATACTTTCTAAGTAAACTCAGCTGTTACAAGAAATTTAAATACTTAATGAAAGGATCTTCTTTATCTAACTTTAGTCCTGTTTGCTGTTTGGGTTCCCTCTGGTTATAAGAACCAGACTTTGCTTTCTTTGAATGCCATTTGGGGCCAGGAAGTCATCAAAGTACCTTGTCCTCCTTATCAAGGTTGGCAAGTCTGAAGAAAATTTATTTGTGGTCTGACCTGTGGAGAACTGTAGTTAGACCATAGCAGACTACTGGGGGCCAAATGCTCTCAGAGTTGTTTATATTAGTGACCTCATCTCAGATGGATACTGACTACACAGGTGGTTCTTACAATAATTCAGTTGCGCCTTACAGGTATAAAATAAATTGAATAAAGGATCTAGTAAATCTTGAGCCAGTCCTGGGAATCAGGTCTCCCTGACCTACGATTATTTCCTACCAGAAATGCCTCTCTCTACGGGCCACTAACTTTTAAGGATTCCCAAAAGATCTCATATTGCATTGACTTATTCATACTCCCACTATAAGAAAAACAACTCCAAACACATGTCTTCAGGATAGCACCTCTGTAAGGATAGCACCTCTGTACTCAAGGTCAACATAATATCTTCAGTTGCTAGTGTTTACTGGACACCTATTTTGTACAAGCCACCGAGATGACAATTCTGTATAAAAGATCTCAACTAATCTTATTATTGTTCCTTATTTCATACAAGGGTAAATTATGTGCCCAAAGTCACAGGCAGAACCCAAATCAAGGAAGACCTGAATCCAAATCATTCAATTCCAGAATCCATGTTTTACAATTATACTCCCAATCACTGTTGTCACTGCCTCTCTCCATGAGAAGGAAACACCATCAGCGGGCCCTACTAGCTGAAAAGTGCCAACATGAGGCAGCCATCTTCAGTACTTTTGAATTTTTTTAGGGTAGAGTAGAGACAAACTCTAGAGTAAACTGATCATTTGGAAGCCAAACATATGAAATTGGTTGGGTTTGTCATTCCAAGGGAGGAAGCAGGGACACTGGGAAGGCCACTTTCCTCCATCAATCCTTCTCATGACCACATAGCTTTAATAACTCTCATGAGAAAAGATACAGATGCTGGAGTCAGAAAAACCAAGGTTCAAGCCCCTGGCTCCACACCTGAGCAGCTGTGTGGGCTAGGCCACACAGCTTCATCTCCCTAAGCCTCCGCATCTCACTTGACGTACTTGGCACTGTGCCTGGAAGCTGATGAAGGATTAGAGACATGCTCATCAAAAAAAGTACAATCAAGAGTTTGGCCTCAGGATTACTCAGGAATCCCTGATCTTCAGCATATCTCCCAAATGCTGCCTTCGGATCTTATGTGTGCACTGTGTCTTTTCTAACCAGGTAGCTGCTCTAACTCCTTTCCTACAAAGGAAGAACATTCCACTGAAGGCAATAAATTGTGGAAACTTATCAAGGGCTGCCTTTCACCAGCACAAGCTTTGCGAGGCCCCTTCTCTCCCAGAAGTCTTGTTTCTGAGTGGGAAAATTCATTTCCCAATCCTGAGTCAGGTGGTCTGTGGAAGAGAGGGACAAGTCAAGAGCAGAAAAGGTGACAGCTCTGGTCTCGGGGTTGATGGCTTCAGATCCCACAGGAGTTCAACTGACTTTAGATTTATAGGCCCATAACAGTGGAAAACTGCCTCCTGGCTGAGCCCAGCACTGCCACTGGGCCCAGGGGGCTCCTCGCTGATGCTGTTTGTGAGCCATTTTAGCTCTCTAATGCCATGTTTCCTAAATCTGGGGTATTAGAATGATGAGAAACGGCAGAGGAGGGTGATTCATGCCTCAGTTACACTGACAATGAAATTCATGGAAATCAAATTTCTCCTAAGCATGCCAACAACCTCCCGGCTGGTGCCTGCCTCGGCTTCAGGGATGGGCTTGTTCGGTTTCTACAATTTTTCTCTTTAATGTCATTATTTTTATTATTTCTCCTAATGTTTTTATAATGTGCTTTACTGTGGAGGTTGTGCTGAGCCTGCCAGCTCTCTCGGAATAGGATGGGCCAGGCTTGTCAACTCTGGGGATAGGGTAAGCCTGCTGTGTTGTATGTCCCTCCACCCGCTGGAAGGAAGCAGTCTCCATCCTTTCCCCTTCCCCACTCATGTCCAGACAAGGAACACTAAACACAAGATCCCTAATGTGTTCAGCTCTGTGGGAGAGCAAATCCCCAGCTAATGAATTCAACCATCCCTCTCCTTCCCCCACCAACCTCTCACTGTCCCAGTCAAATGTCTCTGGTTGCTCCTTTCTTTCTTTTTACATCATGGCTTCTGGGTCAATCTTTCGCTCCTGCCCTGGGAAGTCACCCTTTCCCCTATTTCCCTCTTAAATGTGATGTATTAATGAGTGATAGCATACTCATCTTACAGAATAGTTAACATTTATAAAATAGTCGGTTTTATAGTTTAGATCTGGAGTGTTTCCTATAAAGCCTTATATATTTGGAAAGCGACTGAACTGTGGAATTTCATTAGTGAATTAACCATTCATTGCGTGTGCTGTTGGAGAGGTGGATGACTGGGGGTGTGGTGGATTCCTTCTGGCTTTTCCCCAGTCCTCCTCTCCTTTCTCTTTCAATGCCAGGTGATCGAGAGTGGACCGAGACCTCTGAAATATTAACTAAAATAACCTTTCTCCTTTGAATTGTGGGTGTCAGGTATTGTGTCCCAGCCACAAGAAAGTGACTAAGATAGTGTAAATCACAATTATTAACCAGAAAGGAATCAATATTTTTTAATTAAAGAAAGCAAGTTAGATAGTAATGGTTTTGCAGGATCCACCTTATGAAAAACAAACAATTCCAACAAAAAATTTATATGCAGTTTTTTACATATTTGTATCTGTATAAAGAATAATATGAAAGGATGCAGAACAGGTTGTTAATATAGTTTACCTGTTTTGGGAGATGTTAGAAGAATACTGATTTGTTTAAAATAACAAGAATGTTTCTTTAACTGCAGTTCGCCCCTGTTACTCTGGAAATTTTTGAAGAAAATGTTGATAGTGTTCACTCAACTGGTTTATCAATTAGTAGGTAACATATTTCTGCTTTTATTATAAATGTGAAAGCCGCTCAGTACACTGCAGCGGTGGTCAGATCTGTGCAGGGTACAGGGACAGACACTGCTTCTACTCATGCTATCTTACTGGCACTCCCTTTTTGGTGGTTCTCATGGGCTGGCATCTACTAGAAGCCCCGAGTGGCTTCCATTAGAACTGCTACAAAGATAAGTCTCTTGTTCCCACCCTATATACTTTTGAAGCAGATTTTTCTTTACTCCAAGTACCAGACTTCAAGTTTCTTATTACATTTTTCCTGTTAGTTTTGGCTTTCTGTTCCATTTGTCAAGATGCTTTGAAAATCTTCTCTTCTTATCTATCCCATCAGCCATGCTGCCCAGCTTGGTGCCAAGTGCCAATGTGATCAGCAAGTCTTTTATGTCTTGATCCATGTCCCTGATAAAAATGTTCAACAAGACAGAACCAAGAACGCTGTCTTGTACTTGTCCTTTTTAGATAAACAAAGATAAATGGTTTTTTATTTGTCTTTCAATGTGTTCCTTTCACTGTATGCAAGGCTCCTAATGAACAAAGAGGTTTATACTGAGCAGATCAATAGCCATCACCATTAGCTGACTTAGTGATGATAACATCAACACTAATCACGATCCAACTTGAGCCAATCCAGAAGCACAGCCGTGTTAGTCAGAGCGGTGGAACATATGGCTCCGTCCACATCTGCTCCGAAGCATCCAGATGGAGGTAGGAGGTGGGCCGGGGGGGCAGGGAGGAGGGAGGAGGGAGCCGGCAGGTGAAGCTGGAGAGGGGAGGGGCTTGGGGGGCCAGGCTCCTGAATCAATCTCCACAATTGTGTACTTAATGTGCAAACAGCCTGCAACAGCTGCTGATGGCACCCATCCGTGACAGCACAACTGCATGACAAATACTTCCTGTCACACGGAGAGAGCTGTGTCCCTGCTTTTTTGGTTAATGGACTTTGACGTGCCTACTCAAATCACCTCTTCACAGCCTTATAAGTCTTTGTCACGAACATGTGGGAATACTTTCTTCTGTATGTGGCTGTTGTCTCAGTGCTGTAACTGAGAAAGTGGCCTGTGCTGCCCGCGTCCTTTTCTGATACTTCTGCACAGGCTTTGGGAGCTACCACCCTCCTGAATTGTCCATATCCCTATATGTAAGAATGAGCACTCACCTAAGAGACAAAAGATGCAAATTGGAGAACAATCTCTGCTGAGGGTTTGTGGTACAGCTTGGAGCAAAACTTAACTCTGTTGCACCAGCTGAAAAGGGAGTACCTTTGCTGCGGTGTCCTTGTGGGGATAAATAAAATGTGTGGGCCGAAGATGTAGATGCTAACTAAATACTAAAAACCTCCAGCTTTGAACATTTGTCAACATGGAAAAGATTTGTGGGTGAGTTTTGTGATTCTCAGTATTTTGTCATTACTTTTTTGGCCTTTCAAGAATATATTAAGGACCTTTCGCAGGATTCGCACATTTGCACCAATTCTTTTTTACCCAATACTTGAACAGTTTAGTGCTTATCATCCATAATAATAAATACTCTCAGACCCAATACACACACACACACACACACAGAGAGAGAGAGAGAGAGAGAGAGAGAGAGAAGCAGCAACAGCAACCCCAGCAGCAGAATTCTACACACCAATCTCTTCTATATGCAATTAATTCTGATATTTCCTCTTCTATTTTTTTTTTTTTTTGACTTCACCACCTACTACTGGGATATTAACTTATAGTTTTAAGAACTGCACTCGAGGGCTAGAAAGATGTACCACGTCTGTTATCAATATTTACTAGGTGTTGTAGGAATGCCAGCAAGAAGCTTCCAGGCCTACCTGAAGGAGTCAGGAGACCCAACACTTAAGTTTCTGGACAGTCAAATCTGCATGGGGATTTTGATGTTCCTGGAAGAAGACACGACATGGGAAAGTGCACAAAGTAAAGAAGGCAAGAATGTTCAGGAAACTCCAGGAAGTTCTGAATGAGGAGAACACCAGGGATCATCGGGGGAAAAAGAGAAATAGGAGGTTTTAGAAACAGAGATTTTCTAAAAAGTAAAGATTTAAAAATCAGTGATTGAGCATCTCAGGAAAAATATTTTTACTGTCAAGCAGGAAACACAACCCAGCACAGAGGCCGGGCTCTGGGAGACAGACCTTTGGGAAAATAAGAAACAGAGTAACTTTTTTAAAGCCAAGAGACCACAAAATATTCATGTTCCATTTTTTAAAAGTAAAATCTTTCCAATGGGGCTTATTGGGTAGCAGCACCTCAGCATGGGGAGTTGGTAAGCACTGGCTGACTGGAGGTGTTTTCTGCGAGGTGCTACAACACCACCTCGGATGGCACCCAGAGATCCTTTTATCAGCAGTCAGGCCTGCACCACTGTCAGAGGGTTCAGTAGCCCAGCAGAGTCTAACAGGAACCAGATCATAAAGGGTTTTATGACCTGCAAAAATATTTAATGTGGTCAAGGAGAGCAGCGGAAGATTAAAGCAAAAGAATGCCCCAAATTGGCAGAAACATCAATATCACAGTATAGTAGCAGGTGAATTGGAAAGAAGGCTTGACTCGTGGAAGGCAAATCAGAAAAGCCACTCCTGTCACTAGCTCATGAGACAGTGGCATTAGCCTGGAAGAGAATCGGACTAATGAGGATGAAAAAGATGGATTAGGAAACATAGAGCTGAAGAGTCACTATGGCTCAGGTACTGATTATATAGAAAGCATGAAAAAGAGGGAAAAGCCAAGGAGGGTGTACCAGTTTAAGAATTTGGGTGGCTGGGAAGATCGTGAAGCCTCTCCCAAAAGAGCAGATATGGAAGACTTTCAAAGAAAACAGCATAACCTGGTCAAAACAAATAATAGAAGGCACCAGAGTCACTGCCACTGTGTCCAGATTGGCATTCCATTCATTACAGTAGCCAGAAAAGTCCCCCATCTATGAAGCCCATATATCCACAATGGCTGACATGACTTTCTGTCTTGCACACTTAGGAAACCATTGTGAGGATGAGCACTAGGAGGAATAGGAAGTGCGTATCTGGTGGTGTACCTGGCATGAGGCTGCCCCTGTCATCTAGAGAGCAATCTTTTTCTGTGGCATGTCAGGTGTAGCAGGGACTCCTTGTGGAGCCAAGCGACTCCTCCCTCTAGTTGGATACAGAGTGAGAAGCAACAGTGTCAGAGAGTGTTATAAGGAAGCATTGGTCTGTTCTGCCTCCAGAAACGCTCATTGTCAACCTACCTGGAGTAACAGGAGAGACTCAGGCATACTGTGCCTGAGACTGAAACAGCTTCTTTCTGGACCCTTAGTTTCAGGTATGACATCTACAAGGGGTAAGACTGTCTTCCAAACAAAAAAATGCACATTCAAGTTCTAATCCCTAATACTTATGTGTAAGATCTAATTTGGAAAAGGGTCTTTGAAAGTTATAATTAAGGTTAAGAGAAGGGAGATCGTCTCAGATTTAGAAGAATTCCTAAATCAAATGACTTGGTGTGCTTGCCAGGGAAAAGAGAGTTATATTTAAGATGCGCAGACACAGACACTCAGAGAGAGGGTAGCCCTGAGAACACGGAGTACTGTGGTTTGAATTTCCTCCAAAAGTCTCATGTATGTGAATGTTATGGATTGTCTATGGAACCATGTGCTGTTGGGAGATTGGGGCCTGTTCTGGAGGGATGGATTACAGGCATGTGGACTCAACCAGAGGTGTGTGGTGGGGGCTTACCAACCCTTCCATACCTAAAAGGAGTGGAACAATTAGAAGGATTACTGGGATGGGGCTGGAAAGATATGTAAGCTGCTTCTTGCCTTCCTTAAGTTATGAGGCTTAACTTGTCTTGACGTGGCTTCCCGTTAGCAATATCCTGAGGAGCTGCCTCCACCTCTGCCCCTGCCATGTGCTTCCACTGTTGCCAGCCGCCCCTGAGTAGACTGTAACCTTCTGAAACTGTGAGCTAAAATAAACCCTTCCTCCCCTAAATTTGTGGATGCTGGGCATGGAATCATAGCAACAAAAAAAGTAACTAAGACAGACCCAGAGAGAGGGTAGTCCTCAGGGCATGGAGGTAGAAATAGACTTGTTTTGCATCTGCAGGGTGAGAAACATTCACAGTTGTAGAAAACCATCAGAAAAAGCATGGAATGGATTCTTCCTCTGAACCTTTAGAGGGAATCAGTCCTGTTGATACATTGATTTCGGCTCGCTTATCTTCAGAACTGTGAAAGAATGACTTTCTGCTGTATGAAGCCACCAATTTTCCGGTAGCTTTTTTTTATATAGCAGTTCTAGAAAATTGAAACAGCACCTCATTTAGTTGCTATCAGGGCATTCAGGTAAAATAACCCCAGTGACCATCTCAGAATGATTACTACTGTCTAAGAGCTTGCCCCTCTGCCCAGTCCATTTTCCCTCGAGTGCACACCTCCTCAATCTGGTTTCTGGCTTCCAGCTATTCTTTGCTCTTTCTTTGTATAGTGCCACCTTTTCTTCCCAGCTCAGGTGGAGTTCTAAGCTCAGGATAACAGCCAATTGAGCAGGTCTTTCTTAAACTTCTTTGGTGTACTTGATACTAAGGTGACTTGAGGATCCCAAGTGTGACAAATGACAGGAAAGGCACCATTTTCTTAAGCATTTCACAATGCCTTTTTGGCCTGCATTTCCTTCTCCCTAACTCACCAATAGATTCTGAAATAATAAAGCACATATTTTTAACCTTGAACATCTATCAATGTGATCTGAAGTTGAGCTGCCTGCCCTCAATTTTTTCTTCTTTTTAAATGTCTCTTGGAAAAAAGACCATGTCCAAAGGCCTCTTCTATCTGCCTTTGATTTTCACTATCAAGGCAAAGTTCTTGTTTTCAGAAAGCACAAAAAATAACTTTCCCTCAAGAAAAGGAAAGGTTGGCAACGTCTTCCCTATGCTAAGGTTTGGCCTGAGCTACTGATAACGGAAGGCATCCTGATACTAAGAAGTCACAGCCTTCTCATTTCCACTTGAAAACCTAGTGCAACAAAGAGCAATTCTCCCCACAGACTGCCCAGATTCATCAACTGACCCTGGCGTGTAATACTGAAGTAGCGAATTTTGGTGAGCCCTTGACTCAAAATGTGTCTTGCTTCCCAGAAATTCAAAAAATGAATACAAGGATTTAGTCCAACACCCATACGGCTCTGGCAGAGTCGTTTAACCTCTGCTTGGCCTGTTTGCTTATTTATACATGAAAAGAGGATGGTGAAAGGGCATCCATGAATTAATTAATTAATGATTGAAAGGAGCTTTAAAACTGCTATGTAAATGATAAGCATTATAGCTAAGGCCCGTGGGAATCTGAGACAAAGCAGGGACCGAAACGCCAAATTGAGGATTAAAACCAAGAAGCACGTGTAAGCACTTTGGAATGTGAAAGAACTATTAATATTGATTACTACGATGCATTCGCTTTTTTCTAATCCCGGTTGAGAGGTGAGAACCTGTTAAAATGTGGATTCAGTTGTAAAGCCCATACGAGCCCAGATGCTCTCTGAGTGGTTACACTTCAGCAAACGCCCGCACATTAAAACAAAATCAAAAGATCGAAGCAAAGTGGAACTGGAGAAGAAGCAGGTGCATCAAACAAATGGCTGTCAGCATGTGTGGAAGCACAAACAATTCATCGTGCCCACAGAAATCACGTGATTGGCATTTGCATGTCTATATATATGCCTACGTATATACATTTATATATTTCAAATACTGCAAAAATAAAACCCTTGAACTTGCCTAATTTAAATATTATGCTCATTAGAGAGAGAAAATCCGCTCTCAGGCCACTAAGCTGTGGGTGGGGTCCGTCCTCCAGGCAAAGCAGCTTAGTTTCCTGTTTTTTCTTTCGCAGTGCATGGACCTCTGGCTTTACACAGGCCTGGGGCAGCTGCTGGTTCTTGTAATTACAAGCAAAATGTGGTGTTAATTCATCCCTTTTAAAAAAGTGAATTCAAATTAAGCTATTGAGATGTGACTGTAATCTGTCCTAAAAGAATGAAAAACTCCAATAACAACAACAAAAATAAACAGCCTGGGGTTTTTTTTTTTTCAATTTAAACAACTTCCAGCGTCAATAATTACAGAAGAATGTTGGTGCAGGTTGGAGAGCAGCTTCCAATGTCCAGACCTATCTCTGGTTCTGAGTTCCTGCTGAATGGCACTTGGAAGCTTCTGGCATCACATGGTCTCAGGGGAGACAAGGTTTTTCTAGACTGCTGATTCCTCTCTTCCAAATTGCAGTGATCTACAGGATGTAACAACAATTGTGGAGTTCGGATCTCATGATACACTGGAGACTAGAATAGAAAGACACACCAAAGTGTCTTGATATCTTTCAAAATATTTCATTTTTAACTAAGAACACATGTTTGACCTTTATGCTTCTGTTACTGATAATTTTCATCCAACTAAATAACCAATTATGGCAAAGAGACATTCAAGATTGTCTGGGATAATTAGTGGTCCTCTAGGAATACAAACTAGAGAGCTAGCATGGTCCTTGAAGGAACTGTGGCTTTTTTCATTATATCAGTGGCTTTTTCCCCATCTATACAATTAATTACACTATGGGAACATTAATGTTCAAAAAATTCAGTGACCCTCATTTATAGGCATTCATTTAGAAAAGCTACTGTAGCCATAATGGCAGCCAACTTTCATGCCAAAGCATGGTCCCAGGAATTGAACTGTACGTGTTTGGTATCCCTAGGACCTTCTTGGGTACCAAAGGTTAGTTTATCAGATTCTGCTTCCTTGACAAAAAAAAAGGGGGAATATGGCAAGTCTCTCTGATAAAAAAAAAAGTTCCTTTTATATTCTTTCCTAATCCTTTTAAGCTCTTGAAATGGCAGGAGAAGTGGGAATATGAGAATCTTCTAAAAGGTTAGACTAATCAAAGGAAATTTCTACCCAAAGAGAAAAGTTTTTAAACCCTGCACAAATATAAGCTTTTCTTACATGTTCCAAAAAAAAAAATACTCAAGAAGTTAAGTCCTTCGTGGAGCCATCCAGGAAGACAGATTCTGCTTTGTTCTCATGTTCTTACATCTGCAAAAGCAGCTTCCTTCTATCCTGTTCTCCTCTGATCACTTTTGAGAAATCTCCTTCTCTACTCATAGAACCTGCCTCCTCTGTAGTAGAACATTAGGCCTGAGATACTGTCTGAAATGAGACCAAGAAGCCCCCAGAATAATACAGGCATTTGGCATAGAATAATAGAACGCAGAGGCATTAGGTACCCAGGTCCCAAGGTTTGCACTGGGTCTTCAATACTTTTCAACCCTGCAGTAAAACACAGCATAGGTAGGGCTCCCTGGCTTTGCCCCTTCAAGAAGTGAGATAAAGACAATTGTTCCCATTTTCCAGGACTCCTAGAAATTGTAACACTCACTCTAAACCAATGGCAAAGGAGAGAAATAGTTGAGTTTCCTGGTTCAGTCTTAACTTACAAGGAAATTACTCTGTTACTCCAAGCAGCACTGTTTTCCTTTAGCCTTCCTTTGCTATCCCTTACTTCCCACATACAAATTGTGTCTCACTGAAATTTCCTGGAATTAGAAACTATCCCATTTGTCATGGTTAGCATCTGGAGTGTCTCCCAACAGCCGCATGTACTTTTGAATACTGTGTAGTGTTCAGAGGTAGGGCCTGGCTGGAAGGGGTGGATGCTTGGGTCTTGACCTGGACAGTGTATGCTGGCTCCACCCTGCCTCCCAGACTGGTCTCTGTTCTGGCATGCTGTGAGGATCTTTGTCTTCAGGAGCACCAGCTCCAGCTCTGGCTCTAGCTGAAGCCCCACCATGTGATTCCATCATTTTCCAGCCACCCACCTGTGAATGGACTGAGACCTTCTGAAACTGTACCCTAAAATAAATCTTTCCTCCCTAAGTTGTAGATGTCAGGTATTGAGTCACAGTGACGAAAAAGTAACTAACACACTATTAGAAGCACATAGCTCTTGAAAATTCTTAGCCCCATAAAGAATCTGCTGAATATTTCCTTTATTTACTCGTTCATTCAAAAGATATATATCCACTGTCTATAGACACTTGTTTTCTATTCTTTTAGGTGAACAAAACCCCACACCATCCCCTGCCTCTCAGTATGGCTTATAGAAAGGAGTAGAGTCTGATTTGGGGGGATTATTTTTATTTTTTTCAGCATAAGACATCCTCGTCCTCTGAACAGAAATGTACAGAGAATATAGATCTTCCTTCCAGTAACACTGTTAAAAGCCCACATACAGAGAACTTCCTAAGCATGTTGTCACTCTATCAGTCATTCAGACCAGGCTGCTTTTTCCCCCCCTTTCTTTTTTGAGACATAGTCTTACTCTATCATCCAGGCTGGTCCTGAACTCAATATGTAGCCCAGGTAGGCCTCACACTCACAGCAATCCTTTTGTCTCAGCCTCCCGATTCTGGGATTACAGGGGTGCCCTGTAATCTGCACCCATCTTATTTTGTGCTGAGCAATGGAACATGGGGCCCTGGGCTTGCTGAGCTGCACTTTAACTGGTAAGTTCTTCTTGCAGCCCGTGGTTGCCTTTTATCCCAAGTGCTTCTGATACAAATTTGTTATAACACAAGGCAATGAAATAACTGATCAAGATAGGGCCTTTTCACTTGTTTTATAGTCATAATCAAATACTCAGAATATAAAAGTTCAGATCTTAGAGATTACCAGTCCTCCTCTACCTCTAGCAGGTGTACATACACACACCCATTTCACAGAAGGTGAGACTGGGGAACAAAGACGCAATATCCCACCTACCCCCACCTCCCTGCACCGCTACTAGGAATCAAGCTCAGGACCCTCACACTGAGCTCCACCCTCAGCCCATTTTTAATTTTGGTTTTGACACAGGGTCTTGCTAAGTCCCTAAATTGCCCAGATTGGACTCAAACTTGCAATCCTCCTGCTTCAGCCTCCCAGAGTTCTGGGATTATTGTCCTATGCTGTCCATACCATGTGTCTCATCTGAAGTGAAACAGAAAAAGGACGCAAAACAGGTGTCCAGTTTGCCATTCTGTGCTCTCTTCTGCATCCTGCCACGTGATGAAGAAAATGCGGCTTCTGGAACCACTCCTGAGTACTTGGCAGCACCTTGTCACTGCCGCCAATGTGGGGAGAATTCTGCATCTGTGCTGACTTCTGGTAGACTCACCTTCAAGGACATAACCTAATAGAAATGGCACCAACAGTCCCAGTGTGCTCCATATGAGAAAAACTGCATTCCTCCTATAGAGGAAGATCTGAAAATGTATGACAGATAGCTTAATGCCAGGTGATGACATATCAGCATGTAACATACAACAGACACTTGCATAACAAAACTTGGGGAACATCTACATATTCTGATCATTCGACTGAAAACCAGACCTCTTGGGCTGAGAGTATAGCTCAATGGTTAAAGCACTTGCCTAGCAAGCGCAAGGCTCCAGGTTCAATTCCCCATAAAGATCAGCTGAGCATGGTGGCACATGCCTGTAATCTGAGGACTTAGGAGTCTGGGTAGGAGGACTGTTGTGAGTCTGAGGCCAGGCTGGGCTACATGGTGTAAGTTCAGAACCAGCATGGACTACAGAGTGAGACCCTGTGTCAGAGAAAAAGAGAAAGAAGGAAGGAAGGAAGGAAGGAAGAAAGGAAGGAGAGAAGGACGGAAGGAAACCAGATCTCCTTTAAAGTTGTCTAAGAGGAAACCACAGACAAGTAGCAAGAAGACAATGTCAGGAAGTTTTCAGGAAATGTACTTATTATGTTTTTATTCATTAGTAGGTGAAGGTACTGACAGTCCAACTATGCCATGATGTGAGATATATGTCACTCAAGGATATAAGTGCTCACATTTCTATTTTCCTGGCATGTAACTCCTAATTCATTAAATTATAAAAGCATATTTTTGTTACTAAATACATTTTTTTACTGATTTATACAACTAGTACCCACATCTTGAAATATAAGAAATATTAATCAGGTGTTTAAAATGTATTCCACATCACTATTTCATCTTTGGGAAATAATTTTGAAAAACAAAACCCCTCAGGGTTTGAAAATATCTCCAATTCCAATTTTATGCCTCTAATTTTATTTCTTCATTCCAGGTTTTCTTCATCCCAGTCTTAAGGGGTTAGTGGAGGTTAAAGATTACTCTGTCTACCAGTCTTGGAATGTGTGTGCACACATTTTAAAGTTTTTATTAGGTGTTCTTTTATTACCTTTATGTTCTAAGCCCTGGTGGCCACACTCCATTTTTAATAAGCGGGAAATCCTGTAAAGTGATTGTTCAGTGGTTGCATTTAACTAGCAGGCCAGTCGCTGAGCCAAAAGGTCGTCACTGAGCTCACTAAGGGAGCTGGAGAGAAAGCAAGCTGGCTCGGCCTCCCCGTTTTAAATGAAGGCCCTTTCATTCTGCCGCTCACTGGGAATCAAAGGAGCTTCAGAGCTCATTCACCACCCTGGGAGAAGGGGCAAAGGGGAGCGGTGCATTTTGCTACTCCACGTCAGGGAAACAGAAGACGGCTGAGCTCAGCATTGGCAAGACAAGGCGGTTGCACAGGGTCATTATTCTTATTGTTGTTTTTGTTATACTTTTGCTTATGAATGTGGAGTTTTACTCAAAAAAACATGCCTGTCATTTTTGAGTCCAACAAACCCCAGGAATATTTCCTGCTTTAAAGGCACGTGGGGTCTGCTCTCTGTCCCACAGCCTCGCTCCCTCTTACATAAAGCCATCTGGGCTAGAGCATAGGCCCAGAGTTCAAACGGGCCTCACAGGAATCCGAAACAATTCCATCACTTATGCACCTGCCACTAAGAAAGGGAGACAGGTGGAAAAGTTTCCAACATGAGATATAATTGGCAAGAGAGAGAAGACTTCTATGCTGTGCTGGCCCCATTTTAAAGAATTCAGTGTAAGGGGTTACTTTGGAGACAATGCCAGTTTTAGCTCATATCTGTGTGCCTCGGTATATAGTGACTTGTATCCTTCACCTCTGAAAAGCCTGGGGACTAATTTTGAGCTTGCTTTTTTCTAGTACTAATGCTACTGATATGTCATTTTATTGATAGCTATTTCTGGAAGAAGCTAAGATGTGGAAGATTCTGCCAATGCAGACCTTGCAACTGCATAGACGGGAATTGAATAATGCCAAGGGTAGCCAAGAGGTTATGGAGGGAGCTAAACAGTATTGATGGCCACAACTAGAAACATCTTAGCAGGTCTTCTACAAATTGACAGTGTTCGCCAAAGTCAATGTAAGCTTCAGATGTGGCAGTTTCAAAAGCATACGTGAGCCTCTCACCCCACTGCTGCCCTGTAGAGTCCTAAGGAAAAGAACTTCTAGCCCACATCTACAAGTGTTCAGACACTGAGGCCCACATCTATACTTAAGATTAAAGGACAATCATACTTAAAATTATACAAACAATCTAGTTGGCCCAATTTTTGGACTATCTCATGTTAAGGGTTTAAGGTAGAGTTTGGGGTCCCAAACTAATACCCACTGATCCTCTTTGTTTTAACTACTTTTTTGTTGTTGTGATTCAATTCCCGACATTCCCAACTTTAGGGAGGAAAGGTTTATTTTTGCTTAATTTCAGAAGGTTACAAGTTTATTCATGGGTGAGTAGCTGAAAAATGGTGGAAGGGCATGATGGAGGCGGAGGTGGAGGAAGCTACTCATGGCATTACAAACAGGAAGCCAAGTTCCAAAAGGAAAGGAAGTAGCTACCCTTACAGGTCCTGTCCTAGTGATCTTCCCCTCTGGGTCCAGCCTCAGGTTCTGCCCCTTCCAGGTTTAAGTCTCTTACCTATATGCCTGTCTTCCACCACACACCCATAATCGACCCCTCCAGACCAGAGTCCCCATCTCCTAACAGCACATGGTTCCACGTGTAACCATAATATTCAAATACATGAGGCTTTTGGGAGACATTTCAGATCCAAACCACAATACTCCTCTCCATTACTATGGCCAACAGAGTAGACTTGCAAGAACAGACATCTGAGCAAGAGTCCAAATATTGGCTTTATTAATAGATTTTACAACTACCTAAACTGGTTGGAGGGTGGAGGTTCAAGATTTAGGCTTCGTAGGAACAACTGCATTCGAGACTATGACTAGGCTTACTATCCCCTTGTCCAAACTGAGGACAGACAGACTGATGGGAAAGCAGAGATTTTATTAGACCTTAGTAATAGGGAGACAGCTGAAATAGAAGGTGAAAATATTTGACCCCATCCCATCACTACCATCAATACAGGAAGATCCTTCCAATATAGTTTAAAAAAAAAAGGAACAAGTAGCCTTCTTGCTGATTGGTGGGTGGGTGGGTGGAATGGAGCCCATTCTAGTTTTTTGTCTGTTTTTGTTCTGTTGGTGAGAAAGACATACATTTATTCTCTTTTCAGGAACATAAGCTTATTCTTTTATAATTTGCTGAGAGGACTATTTAGCCTGGTCATTAGCATTAGTCACTCATTTACTCTGTGGGAGAAATGTGTGGGAAGGTGAAGAAAAGTGGCTAGAAGGGTTCACTTCAATATACACTCATTTGAAGCAAAAACTGAACTTCTGGTCTCCATTAAAATATGACAGAGGGGTCAATAAATATTCTCCTCCCACAAATTCTATCTTAGTGAAATTTGGGGAGACTGGCAGAGAGTAACATAATATTTTAAGGTTCCAACACAAGTGTATTTGCTGTGAGAGATGTCAAAGAAATGAAGAAGTCTCTACTATCGTAAGTCAAGACATCATCTTGCTCAATAAGAATAAATTAGAATACAGAATAATTGAGTAATCAAATTTAAATTGAGTCAGCTATATAATAAACATCATTAGGCTCAGAGAAATGGAAGAATGTTACAGAATAGAAATAGTCAAGTAAAACTCCTTGGAAGCAGTTGCCATTGTGCCAGCATGAGTAGGAAGAAAAGGGAAACCAGATGGACAAGGAAGAGCATGCCCGTGAGGGTGGGACCTGGCTGGAGAGGAAGGAAGGAGAATTCAGCAAAATAGAGAAGGCAATGTCAAGGGTACCAAAAGAAAACACAAACTTAAGACAAAGATGGTTGCTGAAGCCCCAAAAGCCAGAGAGAACCATTAGGACTGGGTATGACAAGCGCTGAAGGTCATTGAAAACGTTCCACCATGGGGATGCCTGACACAATAAATTATCTTACCAACATAATTGTCATTTGCCATGAAATAACATTTGAAGAAGGAAGACATTTGAAGTCAGGACAGAATGTGGTCTCTGGGATTTAGTGTCCTTGATGCAAACAATTCTACAAGGCACTTTACCATTCCTTCTCTACAGTACACATCAGGGACTGAAGACCTTGGGGACAGCCAAAGTTTTAGACTTCATCTCTTTCCACTACAGCAGGCTTTGGGTTGCTTGAACTTCCACCCAAGTGGGCTAAGAAAACCGGCTGCACGTTTCTTGTAAACGGCCCAACAGCACAGACTATTTTAAGAACTAGCATATGAGGATGAATAATTCTCACATGCCTTTCACTTCACTGAGAGAACAGCCACCACGGCTTGTCAGCAGTTGGTCTCCCTGCTCAACCTCACGCACGTGCTGCCCGGGCAAGTGATTCGGTCCCGTCCAAGCGCTGCCTCCTCCTGGATCGGAGAGCCAAGGTTATGAGTCAGCTCCGCTTAGAGCCGAGCATCTTTGATTCAGTATTACTCTCTGCCTTACCGCACACAAGGTTCAAAATGTCCAATCTCTTTTCTTCAGGGCCAATGCCTGACTCATTAGAAGTCACAGTCCAGAGCCGTTCTAGTAAAAAGCATTCATTTTCAGAAATCATTGATCCTGAAATCATTGCCGTCCTCCAAACTTAAAAATACATAAACAAAAAGAAAGAAAAATCCATCAAGAAAATAGCAAGACGGAACGTGGTACGACACCACACGTTAACGCCTAACTGCGGACTTCGCGGTCCGGGGCCCAATTTACTGTGAGGAAAGCGCGAGGTGGACAGCAAGCGTCCGCTGAAATGAGAGCTGAATAAACCCGCGGCCGCGGGAGCGCGCCTCAGGAACTTCCCTGGCGCTTGTCATTAAATGAAAGCTATAATCATCTCATAGACACACATTTTGTTAGTGTTGCTCCAAACTGATACTTCATCAAATTACTACAACCCTTTCGGGTGTGAGAAGCCCAGAGCTTCTGGGAGGGAAGTCATGACTTAATGCATGACAGCCAGAGGGCAGGACAGCCCACTCCTTGCTTGAAGGGCCCTGGTGAGAGACCTTAATGGATGTCAGTGGGAAGGGACATTAGGGCTCATCTCCAAGTCCACTCCCCACCTCCACCCAAAACTGGAGGCAGCCGGTTATAGCACACCCATCAGATAAGACCCGATGGTGTCCTATCACACAGGAAAGCTATGGTAATTCTCCTCGTATTTCAAAGACAGGAAATCTGAGCCAAGAACAGGAACGGATTAGGAGAGTTTATTCAGTGTCTGACTGAATCCTCTCCTGGCCCTCTTCAGAATGGAAATATGTCATCAGAGTTCAGTTTCCTGAGGTCACAAAGATAAGACAATATCGACTCTGATTTCAAACAGAATCATTTATAGATAAAAGGAGCCTCCTCCATAAAAGAAAACAGCTCTGCAAACAGCCTTTCACCACAGTTAGTAATAATTTATGCTCGGTGAGCAGGAAAATATGCTGAATTTATTCATTTTACTGTGCGGCGCCTATCAAAAGGGCAAGCTAGCTGATAAAGGGAAAAGGGGTGGGTGGGTAACTTATTGGTATTTGCAAATCTGATATAAAAGGCTTTTGGTAATTCCTCCTCATTGCAAATGAAGAAGAAAATTAACTCTGAAAGTGGCAGGAGAGAAAATTCCTATTATTGTCAAAGCCATGGTATCTGGCACTTTACCACCTAGATTAGAGATCAGAGGCTGGCTTTTCTTTTGTCCCCCAAACTAAATTTTGCTGTGTTTCTGAATGCTAATCAAAGAAATTGCGTCGCAACAGACAGTGATGGTGATGAACCTGGAGTCTGACCCTGCCTGACTGTCATCGGCCACCCTACCTCATCCTCATAAACAGCTCCCAGAGCTGGGCAGTGACCTAACCTCCTCTGCCAACCCCACCTGTTTATTTCAATCTTAATTATTTGTGAAGGGAAACTTTATTTCCTTGCCTACTTTCAGGATGTATTTTAGGGTGTTAGAGCTTTTCAAAATCCACTTTGAAATGGGAGATGATTTTTATGTGTTCATTTCATGCTCCTTCCTAGGGAGTTGTTGAATCTCCTTACATTTAAATAAGCGTTCGGAGGACATCTGTAATTTTCTGCTTCGTAGGGCAGACAGGGCATTAGGTACAACATGAAGTTTAGGAAATTAACTGGAATTAAAGCTCAGATAAGTGGAAATCTTAATTCACATGCCACTCTCATCTTCCTAACGCATCAGATAATAAAGTCTTTATCATAAGTTAAAAGAGTAGCAGGAAGTTTGAGCATTTTTAAAGGGAAAAAAAAGTTGTTTAGGGCTTAGAATTTGGCAAGTTCATTTTATAGACCTGATATATGGTTTTCTAAACAGCATATTGCAAAATTCTAGTTGAAAACTCCCAGACAATATAGCTTAATGATTCTCTCTCTGGCTCATTTATGAAAATTATAACTTAACCATAAAACTACTGAATTTTAGAGATAATAGCTTATTTCTTTTCCCATCTAAGTCTTAAAAGAGCCCATGCAATGCCATCTACTAAGAATTCTTGGTAGAAGTTGAATTAAACCTCATACACCAAAATAATCACACACTGGGGGCACCACCACCACATACTGGGTCATCAGGAGCCCAGGAAACCAACGAATGAAAGGCTTTTCTTAATCCCACAGGAATCCATGATGGGAAGAGGAGGACTGCATTGCTATAGCAACTGACACCCTGATTTTTGGCTTCTTTGACCTTTCCTCCCTTTAGACCATACCCCTAAATACTGCTTCAGTAGCCAGTGGAGGTCATGTGGGGAGGCCCTCCACCTGTAAGCTCAATAGAAAAGATCTTCAGGAAACTCTCCTTTCTGGAGATCTAGTGCCCTCCATGCAATTGGAGATAGCTAGGTGACTCTGTCATAGTTACTTGGCAGTATAAAGCCCAGAGAGAGTGTGGTATGCTGAACAGAATCACAATTTCCAAAGTGCCATCAGACCAAGGTTCCTATATCATCCAGAGTTTCCCTTTATGGCCACGTTCAGAGAATTAAAGGCTTGGTGTCTTTTGGTTTTGCATGCTTGATTTTTCTTTTTTTAATCATTAGATAGTAACCTAAGGAAAGGATCTGGCCAAATATTCCTACTTTTTACCCTTGTTTCTCCTACATCATAGAAATCCTCATTGTAAGAATTTCCTTTGCCTACTACCTTGACTTTATTGTGAAGGATTAAGGGAACGACTCCACCTTACTAAAGGGCAGGTATTCCACTCACCCACTGATACTACTACTCACAAATTGACACTAACTCATAACTCTCCATCTATCTCTATGTTTGTTTGTTTGTTTTGTTTTTTGTTTGTTTTTTCACTCAATAAGGAAGCATCTTAGCGCTAGAAATTCTGGTCTTTGTTTCAAACATACTTGAATTTAAATTTTAGGAACTGAATGCAAACACAATGGATGTGAACCCCTTCAGTAAATTACCCCCATCTTTGAGTCTGTCCCCTCAGTTATAAAGGGTTATTATGAAGAGAAAATACGAAGGTAACTCTTAGCACTGTGCCAGGAACATACCCCACCTGTCAAAGAGGTTAGTAATTATTATTGTAATCTCCTCCATGAGGATAAAGATGCTGTGCAAAAGTAAGCAAGCACATCTACGGAAAACTGACCCATTAGGAGGAGCTCAACAGACATAAGCTCCTTTTCCCTTGGGGAAAATTAAGTCCCTTCTTGAGGACTTGGCTGTTGAGGTTTCAGGAAATGACTTTGGTGGTGAAACCAAGGAGCTTTCTGCAGCCACCTGATAATACTGGTGCCCCTCCCTCCTCCCACAGAATCCCAGGGAGAACTTCTTGACCACCTTATTCGCCCACACTCACACACACACACGGTCTACCTTGTCTTCTGCGTCTCATTATGTGACTTTCTTTTCTCCTAATGCTGACATGTCCTCCCAATGCCTTCTGATCATATGATTTCTAGGTGGGATCAGCAACCCTGCCTTTGTCCCCCCAACTTCTCTTTCCTCCTCTACCTTCCACTACTCCATTCTCCCACTCATTCTTGAGGTGCTTAAGACATATGAGGGTAAAGCAAATGTATTTGTATTTAGATTGATTTTGTCTTAGTCAAACTACAATACAAAAGACAGGGAAGGATTGGTATATTTTATCACAAGAAATTAAAGCTAATATCCTGCAAATTTGATTTGATATGAGCAAGCAAAACAAATATGCTGAGTAGTTTCTTCCCTCATTACATCTTTTGCCTGAATGAATTTTCCAGGCAGCAGCATTATGTGGGAAATTTTCAAATGGAATGTTGTATTGATGTTGGTATGATTTTGAAGGAAAATATCTCAGAAAGTAAACTGTGGGGGAAGTGATATAAGGAGAATATGAATAAATAAGTATGAAAAGATAAACACCCAGATTTCAGAAATACCATAAAAAACTGTAACAATGATAATAATATCATAATGGCTATAATTTTTCAAATGGCTATAATTTTTCAAGCTTCTTCAGACCGTGAGTGTAATGCTGAAGGAAAATACATGTATTTGTTTTTCTCTTGCCTTATGGTCAAAAGAGCAAACCGTGAGTGATTTTACGACCTGGCTAGTGATGTGCCCCTTCAGGGAGCTTTTATCTTCATCCTCCTATATGGTGCCTGATTCCCATCAAAATTAGAAATTGGTTAAAACAAGAAAAAAAGCATTTCATTCCTAAACAGGCCATTAGTGACACTGGATAGTTTGTTATGCTGTAATGTAATACTGAAATTCCTACAGGGCAACTGATTTTCAGGAGTGAATTTAAAAGACCCAAACTGAACTATTTGAAGAATGAGTGAAAAAAGTCTTCAGAAGCTTTTCTTCTTATTTATCGGTTATGTATTAGCAGTTGACATTTTGAAAATAAAAGTGCTAACTCTCCGAGGCCAAATAAATGCAAATGACCCTGGCCAGAAGGTATCCTGTGTATAAGAACACATGGCTGGGAAGCTAACATCTATTTTGACTAGGCTAGCAAGGGAGAGTATATGTAAAACAAAATGCCAGAATAATGACCATTGTCCCCAAAGAAAGTAAGTGAACTAAAAATAGCAAGCCACAGTTTTGATCCTTAGAAATTATGTTCACTGATGCACAAGGTAATGAGAGCAGACGTATAAAGCAGGGATTTTTGTCTTGCACATGTACCTGGATGTTCTACCCTCGCTGAGCTACACTGCTAACACAAGCTCTGACTGTTTCCCAGGAGGGGAAAATTCCAGCAACAATGCCCCTCATTTTACATCATCCAGGTCAAAGGAAATTAATTTACTACTATATACTATGAGAGGTAAAAATAATTCCATTGTTTTCAAGCCTGTACCTACCATCAGGTTTAATGTAAATATCTGTTTGCAAGTCTGCACATAAATCTGCTTTGACTTTAGAAAGATATAGCAACTCTAATTATCTAAAGACAAAAATATACAGAAAGGCTCGTAAGTAGTAACTCATACCTCATTGTCTGTATTAAAAATCCCAGTAAATGTCCTTTTTCCGAACAAAGTATCTGAATGTTAAAAAGGTGAGAAAAGTTACTAACATAGCAAATGTATCCTTCAATAACTAATTAATTTCTGCTTGGAAGCTACTATCTTTTTTTAAGAAAATGAAGATTTATTTTCCCCCCACCTGGAATCTTTTTTACATAAGGACAAACTCTCCAAAGAAATTCTAATCTTTCTTCTGGCTAACCTCTGGTAACTTTATCAAATTCATGGTAAAATAAAGTAATATTTCACTAAAGGTTCAAAAACAGAAGAGTGTAATTTGAGGGATAGATGCCACTAAAAATCATATTAAGATTAAAATATTAAATTTATAGAATTATAAAAATTTTAAATCAATGTAGATGATTTCAACATAGTTTTTTAAATCAAACTCCTTCTACTCCCTGGCCTGATTTGATAGGGTTTTCCCAGTAAAATTGCCCAATCCATCCCAAATATGGATAATATATAATACAGAATTGAAATTAGGTCCCTTGAGTTCCTTGAGATTGGATAAATGTCTCAAAACATCAGCAAATACTCTTTAAAGTGAAAGGGAAATCTATAAACCATCCTGATGACTTGTCAATAGAAGAGAGAGACTGGAGGAGATTGCAAACCAAGCAACCTTTGCATGACCTCAACCCTCCCCCAACCCCAGAAAAGTAATAAGGATTAGACTCTTCCTTGGGTCTTTGTTTGAGTACCTAAGAATAAGATTTGAGAGCTCCTGCGTTCCCACAGAGACTTCAAGTAGCCATACCCCTTCAGTTCAAAATTACTTTATATTTGGTGACCTGAGGTTCAAGTAGATAAGATACTACAATGTTCAAGATTTTAGAAATAATTCATATTATTACTACATGAGCAAGACAACCAACAAGCACATGTGTGGCCTGTGGGAGCTGGAGGTAAACAGGCCCAGAAGGACCTATTTCAAGGTGGACATTGCACTGGAGAAGAGAAATGGGGTAATTTCCAGGAACTCTGAGATTTTAGCTGCCACCAGCATGATGAAAAGAACACCTGAGGTAGAATTAATAAATTGAGTTTCTAATCAGCTATGCCACTGATTCATTTTGGGACCTGAGGCAAGTTTCTTAATCCCTCTGGGCCTCAGTTTCTCTATCTACTGATAGGCTGAACCAATATCTAAATTACTGTCCTCTCTTAAAGGTCTATGGTTCTGTGACTGTTATTTATTCCTCACAGATAAAAGATAAACTAAGATCATGCAAGTGAAGAAAGAAAAAACAAACTGCTTTTTCTCAACCCAGCTAATGCACTCAGCAGCACTGCAGTGGGGCAGTCAGTGGCAAGGGAACAAATCCAAGTCCTCAGACTAATTGAATGTGGAGGGCCTCTGCGCATCACCATGGAGACCGAAAGAAAGGTGGCTCTAGGAAAGGTCAGAGACTGGAGGGATAGATATGGCTTTATGATAGGTTCTTATAACTCAGCCAGATTACCCCCAGCATAGTGAGACCCTAATTATTTTCTAAAACAGTGTCTCAAAGTAGGGGTCATGCACTGCCTCCTTCAGAATCACCTGGTTACAAACACAAATTTCCCAGACCCACTGAAGGCCCAGACCCACAGAATCAGAAGCCAGCAAAAAGAATATGCAATCTGCATTTTTAAAGATGTTCTCTTGGTATTTCTTTTGCATAATAAAACATGAATGCTACTAGTCTAACAAATGGAGATGTACACGCTGGGAAGACCCAGCAAACTCCCAAAATACCTTCAGAAGTAGAAGAGTAATTAGCAGTTGTTTTCAATGAATTCTGAAGTTCCAGGTAGGTGACAAACTTACTTTTCACTATAAGCTGTTTAACACTGTTTTCATTTTCATCATTAATAAAAATTACATAAATATTTACAATACTAAAATTGTTTTTAAAAGAAAAATAAATATTAGTACAATTTTTTGAAGTTGGAAATTTGGTCCTTTTAAGATTAAACGATAAAGTAGCATTTATTGAAATTTCTCTAGATGGTTATCAAATAACCACTTTTGGAAAAGTAATGCAAATTGTGGATTTAGTTTTATATTTTATTAAATGAAGGATGTAAAGAAAGATACTAGGAAGGATACTTTAAAACGATGCTTCCCCTTTTTTCAACTTACATCCCATTGATGTCCTAGAATTAGTACCTTACTCACTGTGTTAATCCATTTTGTTTCTCTGTAACAAAATAAGAGGCTCAGGATTTACTTAGCTCACAATTCTGGAAATTCAAGGGCACAGTGCCAGTGTCTTCTTAGATTTTGATGAGGGCCACATGGCAAATGAATCACTGTGGGAATATGTGCAAGCAGAAGACAGGGCTCCATAATGAGAAGTGAGGAAAGATTTAGGGGAAAGTCCAGGTATATAGCAAGCTACCCTGGCAGGAGCTAATCCATCCTGTAAGACCAGCGCTAAACTCTTCCAAGAGCAGAGGCCCTGAGACCTACTTGGCTTTCTGTAGTAGCACCTCTCACTAGGGATACAGAGACCACTATAGGGACAGAAGACAAACTCATGGACTCTTAATCTGTTATTCATTTAAAGCCTGACTTACATTTTCTTCTGATGCAGTCAGGAATTTACAAATGTGGGGTATTTTTTTTTTGGGGGGGGGGAGTTGTTTAGGAGAAAAATTTGAGGAGAGGGTTGTTGTTTGTTTGTTGCTTGGTTGGTTGTCTTGCTAAAAATATTCCATGACCTTTCACATAGGCCTACAAATACCAGATAGGTAACTAAAAGTAAAACAAAGTTTGCCCTTCATTTTGTAAAAGTCTAGACCAAATTTCTTTTCAGTTCTTCCTACAGATGTGCTAATCCATTAGGGAATGTCCATCAGCAAAGCAAGTTGTCAAAACAGGGTCAATTAGCCCTAGTTTACATAGTACATTTCATCCCTCTTCACAAGAGGGACCCCAGGATAAGGGGTTTACAGGGGTATTTGGCTACCTCCAGAAATCTCCTTGGCTCTAAACCTAGGGTCAACTTAGATTTTTTGCAGAGCTTCACAAGACTGAGACAATCCCAAACACAGACAATCATCTCAGAGGAGTTAAGGTGCCCCTCAAATCATGAAGTCTCCTCAGGACTACGAAACCAGGCCTGAGGTAGCAATTAACTGGACACCATCCTACCACAGCCCCCTGCAAAACTGATCTCTTTCTTCCATAACGGCCCGGTCTGAGGAAAGACTTCAGGCCCGCACTCCCTGTACTTTCTCAAATGGAAGTCCCTTTTCTATCTTTTTTTACTTTTGTTTGTTAGGAAGCTGACTTAATCTTTGCTAGAGCTGTGTTCCCCTTCATTTTTTTTTTCTTATTTTTCAATTAAAGCTCTTCTCCTAAATTAATGCTGAGTGTCTCAGTTTTCATTTCCACTATCACTGAGTTGAGAAGCCATATTAGCCAGTGAGATTAGCACATGAAGCTTTGGGGGCACATTCAGGCCATGTACTAGTTAACTTTTCTGCCATTGAGACACAATATCCAATACCCACACACAAAGTAGTAGAGGTTTAATGTTGCTCGTGATTTAAAAGGATTCAGTCCATAGTCGGCTCCAGGGCAGAAACTTCAGAGAAGACGGGCATGGTGGAACAAAGCTTTTCAGTTCATGGCAGCCAAGAAGTAAAGTCAGGGAATAGTGCCAAAGAGGAAGAGACAAGAGAGCAGATATCATACCAAGATCACATGTTCATGACTCGCCCAGGCACAACCAGAATATGCTCTACTAATCTTGAGTGGTATCCAAGTCAATAATCAAACTGACACAATCAAGCTTAACCAGTACATCGCACCTTTCTCAACTTGACCCACCAAACACATCTCTTTAAAACACAATTAATCAAAAAATAAATACAAGGTCATAATTCTACCTAACATAATACAACTGTCTTGTGTATAACCAAAAACATAATAATCATTTCCCTAAAGCTTCATCAGTCCTGTTATTTTTTAAAAGTTCAGGTCAATGTCTCTTCCAAGACCCACAGCAAACCCTTAGCTCTGAATTCTTGTGAAAAATCACAAACAAGTTATATAATCCCAAGGTACGATAATACAAGGTGAACATTCCTATTCCTAAAGCAAGGCATGAGTGGCAGAAACAAACATGACCAAAAGAAGACCAAAAGCCAGCAGTGCAAACATTAAGTCCTTTACTACATATTTGGCCTCCAAGGCACATGGTGGTAAAATGTGAGTTCCTGGGGGTCTGGGTGACCCCACCTCTATGACTGGTTGCAGACCACAGGGCCTCTCTCTTTGGCTGGCTTCACTCACAGCTAGTAAGTTTCCTCAGTGGACAGTCTATGTTCCCAGCTTTTTAAAATTTCTGGGTTCTCTACTTTACTTTTGGTTTTGTTTCTCAGAGTTTCATGCACTGCACTCTCTTGGGCTCCTGGCTCGACTTCTCAGGCTTTTGTTTGAAATCTGAGTGGAAGCCTCCTTGACCCACCAACTCTTGCGTTCTGATGCTGGTAAAAATCAGCATCATGTGGATCATGTCAAGGTCTGCTGTTAACAGGAACACTAGTTGCCCCCCTTGAAACATGGCTGTAATCATCCTCTGAATGCCTTGATCGCTAAACAGAATGAGGTGAATCCCAGAGAACTAATTACCTAGTCAGCCCTTCTGGAGCAAGGAGCTCTAGGACTCCTGCCCAAAATGAAAGATTTACACCTTTAAACCTTAGAACTTGTGATGGGATCTTACTGATTTTTGAGATGCCTTCAAGCCACCTTTCTTTTTGTCTTTGTACAAAGTATTTGGTGGTGGTGGTGGTGATATATTTTGGTTTTTGAGAGATTTTTTTTAATAGCACTAATGTCTTTAGCGAACACACTTCTTTTGACTTCAGCTTTATATGTGGGTCTTTCTGGGCCAAAATTTAAGATTTAAAAATTTTTGTATTCTGCCTTTGCCCCAAATTATCAATATAAATCTTGTTAAAAGTATTCAACAGCATCAATACCATAGTCTGGATGTTAGGCTATTTTAAAATATCCTCTGCCAGATTAATTGCACAAATACTTTTAATGTCAGCCTACTGCAAAGTTTCAGGATGTGGGAAAAATCTAGATTTTTCTCTTTTGTGTTAGCGGGGTAGAAATCTAAAACCTTCAAACTGAGCTACATCCTTAGCCCTTTTCTTAATTTTTATTTTGAGACAGGGTCTCACTAAGTTTCTCAAGCTGGGTTCAAGCTGTATAATCCTCCTATTTCAATCTTCAGAGTGTGGGGATTACAGACCTGCACTGTAATACCCAGCGTAGACAAATTTTCTGCCACAATTTAACACACATGATCTCTAATCCAACTGCTAGTGGAATCCTTATTCCCTATTGAAACCTCCCAAGCCTGTCCTTTATTATCTGTGTTCCTATCAGTATTCTAGTCTTCTGAGCTCTAACAAGACTCACCCATTAAGCTCTGTTAAAAGCATTCTAGGAGTCAAGCACGGTGGCACAGGCCTATAATCCCAGCACTTTGGGAAACTAAGCTAGGAGGATTACAAACTTGAGCCTAGCCTGGGAAACTTGTCAATGTAGTGAGAGTCTGTCTCTAAATCAAAAATTAAAAAATGGGCTGGGGATGTAGCTCAGGGTGAAGGCACTGTGCTCAATCCCTAGTACAAAGAGAAGGAAGGAAGGAAGGAAGGAAGGAAGGAAGGAAGGAAGGAAGGAAGGAAGGAAAGAAGGAAGGAAAGAAGAAATAGAGAGAAAAAAGGGACAAAGAAAGACTAAAGGGTTTGTTAGTCTGCATCTCCAAGCTTTATAGAAAGTCCTCCAGAAACTAGTTTTAAAGGCTTGTAAACGACATTGTCAGATATTGTCACAACAATGACTCCACTTCTTGTATCAATTTTCTGTATATTTCTGCTCCTATTACAGAGACATAATATCCAACAACCAGAACTTCAAGAAGAAAGGTTTTAATTTGGCTTAGATTTCAAGAGAATTCAGTCCATAGTCACCTGGCTCTGGGACAAATATCACAGTGGAAAGGCATGGTGACACAGAGCTGCTTAGCTCTTGGTGGCCAGGAAACAGAGCAGGGGAGCAGTGCAAAAGAGGAAGTGGCAAAGGGAGAGATGTAACACTGAAGGTCATGACTTCATGCCCCACCTAGACATGCCCAGCAGGGGGCTCCACCCAAAACCTGGGGGCTTCCCAAGCCGATCAGTTTGACACACGCAACCATTATAAGCCATATCCAAACCACAGTACTTCCTATACTATTTTTCTGTTTTGCTAACTCATGGGATCCTCACAAGAAGAAACCATAATTTATCTTACTTCATACTACTCAAAGCCCATTTAATAGTGTATAATACATAAGTATTTGCTCAAAAAATTCTTATCAAGTTTTTTCTTTTCAATAACATATACTACTTCCTCATTTTCCAGAAAACACTGAAATTTTATCAAATGAATCGTATTGTTTTAATTCCAAAGTAGGTCACAAATTGTGAGATTCAGCTGTTGTTAAAAGGTATGCCTGAGGAGAACAAGGATAGAGACATCAGGACCAAGGATCTCAGGACCATTTTTACATATACCTAAGGACTAATGATGTCTGGTTAAGAAAACTCCAGAACCCAGGGGCCTACAGCTGCAATTCTTAGTTGGAGGAGTCAAGCAGAGCCCTTTCGCCAAGGCCACGGTTTTAAGTGAAGCACCATGACCTTACGTGGAATTCAGCAGAAAGGGTCCCGCCACACCACCCAAGACAGAAGGGAACCAAAAGCCTGGCATGTGCCCTTTGTGAGAAGAGGCAGGATGAATACATAGTATTTTGTATGAGAGTGTCAGCATATTACTCTGTCCATAACCAGGGCTTCCCAACCCCTGCTATTCAAGGCCTATCACAGGATTTTCTCTCTTCCCTGCTTGCTTGAGACAGGTAGAGTCAGAGCTGGGAGTATGTTTGGGATGCTCAACAAATGTCGTATGAGAAGGAGGAGTTGCTTCAGTGGTTCAACAGCGATGAGATGAGTGACAACGCAGGGAGAAGCAGACATCCGATGCAGGTGGGCATCAAGGCTGGTGGCTGACAATGGCACTGCCCAAGAAAAGCAGCAAAGCAACCCTCGTGACTAACTGTACCTCAACTTCAGAACCCTCCCTTTAATGAACAGAGTTTCCATTTCCTCTAGAAAATAATTGCCCAACTGGCACTTTCACCTGTTGTCCATTCTGCTCTCATCAATCTGAATATTTTGAAGAAAAATGATGTGTATCACTTCCAGACCAAACAAGCCAAACGGACCCCCCTTATAAAAGGCCACGTTCCCAAGCCCTTGAACACCAAGACACTGTTCTTTCCCTTGCGCTTCCCTGTTCCACCAACTGGATGCAGATAACCTAGCAGGATGGGAGAACGGCAGGATGGGTGAAGGCTGGGCCAGAATCATTTCATAAAAGAGGTACCCACAAATCAGGAATCTCTATGTTGAATGACGACCCTAATAAGAAAGAAACTTCTGTTGCACTAAGACTAGACATTGTAGGATCTACTTGTAACAACAGTAGGATGCTACAACAGGAGCCCTAGTTCATGTACTGGACAAGGTCAAGGTGAATATTGTAGCTTCTGAGTCTAGGGGTGGGACTACCTCCAGATAAGGCCAGAGTGAGGTTTAGTCAAAGTGTGATTGGTAGGAGCCTGGCACTACTCCATGCAGATTAAGTGTTTGCAAAGGACAGACAACTGATTTACTTGGATCAGACAGGAATTGTTTTCACTTTGATTTTCTTCTCTCCAGGACGCTACCAAGTACAATGCAGAGGGAAGTTCTGTCCACCCTCCGTTTGTTTCTCAGTCATATGCCCCTTATAGAAGGCCATGTTCCCAAGGCCTTGAACACCACTTGCCCACAAAAAAAAAATAAATAAAGTAAATTTCCTTTTGCAAAAAATATCCCACAAAATAGCAAGGCTAAGGTGTCTACCCACATCCCAGAGCAGAGTCTACAAATTCCCTTGAGAATGTTAACTGACTTGTGTTTTCATGCAATTAAAAAATCTTAAGTATTCTAATAGAATTAGTAATTTATTTACACACGCACAAAGAGAGACACCCAAACACAAACCTCTCAAGACATGTGCCCTTCAAATTCTGCAACAGGTTATGAAGAAATTCCTGCATCTTATTCCTTCAGGTAGTTCAGTGATAAATAAAATAAGGTCCTCAATCTACAGGAGCTAACAGAAGATCATTCTAACTTAAGTGTTGAAAAACAAAAAAAGTGGAGGCCACATTGCAGGGGCAAGAGAATGAGAAGAATTAATTCCACACAGGACTCTCAGAAGGAACAGAATAGTTGTCATTTGTGTAGAAGGAGGAATTTCCAGAAGGGTACATAGAGGGAACAGCTCCAGCTCAGGAGAAGACAGCAATTTCCTTACACTGGATCTCCTTGCTTGCGAAGCACTTAGCAACAAAATACCAAGCAAGGAAATAGTATATTTTTCCCTTTCTAAAAATATGAAAATGCGACTTTTAATAAACAGCCTGCCACTAAGCACTGTCTGGAACATTGGGTAGACTAAAGTGGATGCATATTCAGACACACCAAAGAACCAGGAGGCAGGAGAACCCAATTCATAACTGGTCGGGGAGACGGAAGTGAAGGGTAGAAAACTCAAATAGCTTTTGGGCAGATGAGCTATGAAATAGGGGAGGCTATATCTCAGAGGTGCCAGACATCAGTAGGCGTTCCATAAATGCTTGTTGAATGAATGGCCCCTACATTGTGCATACGCTTTGCTATGATAACCTGTGCCAAGAATACTGTTAAAAATTCATTGGTTCTGCCACCCTAATTTAGTGACTCATCCTCTGTCCTTCCCACCCACATGCAATCAGAGCCCAGAAACTTCACAGCTAGAAAATATGTATTTTTTGAGGTTTAAAGGACTTTCCAAGCTCAGAGTCCCATGTACACCAAGCATGCCCTGCATTCCATCTCCAAGTCTGTCTTGCTTCAGAGAGCAAGAAGGCATTCTAGATAAACCTACTTTTAATCAAGGACAATTTTAGAGTGCCTAGCACAATGAGGACTATAAAATCATTTTCTACGTGTAAAATCTTAAAGGTCTATATACATAAATTACTTTCCCATAGTGCTGCAGAGCTCTAATTATTTTTTAATTTATACAAATCCATGCAATTAAACTGCAATTACAATGCAATTAAAATGCCAGTATAATTAAAATGCAGAAAGAAGAAAATTTATAAATCTGTTCATGAATCCCCTTGATTTCTTTTTGAGTCCCATTAATGCCACTTATGATTTACAGATTGTAAAAAAAAATCTTCTTTAGTTTGTAAAATTGTCCCATCAATCCAAGCCACTTGTCATGTAAAGTTTCATCTAAACCCACAGAACATATCTTATGATGAATGCTGAACCAGAATTTTACCAAACTGGCCAGAATGGATAACATGGGGGAGTGTTAAGTGTCTACAGATGAGTCAGAGTGATATTTACCCTAATAACTCTGTAGATGAAGATATTCAGTTAAGACAGACTGAGCTGTGGCACCAGCTGTACACAGTAGACAGACTTTTTTAAAAGTTGAAAATGGCTTTTTGCTAAAGAGTGTGCTCTCTCTCTCTCTCTCTCTCTCTCTCTCTCTCTCTCTCTCTCTGCCTTTTATAGACAGAAGCTTTCAATTGGGGCGGAGGGCAGGGAGACAAGCATTCAGTCTAGTAACATGCTAGAATCTCAAACCTAAAAAGCTAGGTTTGATTAGATTATTTTTTTACACAGCAAACATTTTTAACCACCCTAGGCTCTGGGTACGTAAGGTATCATGTGCTCTTAGTCCCCTGGGAAACTGGAAGAGAAAAGACTTGTGCTTGTGTAAAAAGCTCATTACTATATGACGAAGATAAATGGTACAGTGGTCACGTGCATTTTGAGGGTACAGATAAATGACTACTAATAAAAGGTGCTTCAGGAAAAAGTGTATGAGTTGTTCCTGTCCCCTCGTGGAGGCTTCCTGTAGCAGTGGCCAGGACACAAAGGCATATCATTGGTAGGAGTCAGGGGCACTGACCATCTTTGGGCAATGATCAGCGGTAGGCACCAGCTTCCTACACAAAGAATCGTTCTGCTTTTCACTGGGTTTTCAAATGTCGAACATTGTACCAAACATTTAGGAAGTTTTTTTTTTTTAAAGCCTGTTAATAATTATTTAAGCCTTGAAGTTAATTTAACTTTATATGCCACAAAGGCTATATTCTGTTTTCTTTTGTTTTGGAGATAATTCTAATAACCAAGAATTTTCTTAGATTTTCCATGCAATAACCTTATAAAAAAAGAGGATTGCATTTTGTTTTGGCCATAATTTTATATTCTTACATAGACACACTGTTGTGGTGTGGATCTGGAGTGCCCCCAAAAGCCTCATGTGTTTGGATATGGAGAGATACTTATGGAGCCCTATGCTGTTGGGAGGTGGGCTTGGATGGAAGGGATGGATGCCTGGGACTTAATTTGGAAGGGGCAGAATATTGAGGTTTGACTCAGAAGGAGCAGACCACCAGGACAGGACCTGGAAGAATATGTTACTCCCACCCTTCCTCCCTCTCTCGGCTTCCTCTTTGCAACATGGCTGTGCACAGCTTTATGGTACATACAATGCAATGGCCCTATTACATACCTAGAAGTGAAACTGTTAGATCATAGGGTGTGTACATCTCCAACTTTATTTGATATTTCCAAATAGTTCTTCAGAATTACCATCCAATTAACCTACCAGCAATGCTTCTACAGCCACCCCTGAGGTCATTAAACAAAATGTTATGTCATTATTTAAATATAAATTTCTTGAGTAACTACTAAAGTAGGACATTTCTTATAAGTTTACTGAAGAGCCAAGTTTCCTCGCCTATGAATTATTTATTTATATCTTTTCTCTATGTTTCTCATAGTTATTTTTGTCTTTTTCTTACTGAACTACAAGAGTTCTTAATCTTTACATGCATGTAAATGTCTTTTGTATGCATGTTTTAAATGTAGTCATCAATTCTGGCCATTTTTGCTATCTTCCTTTTGCTTGTATTTTCTGTGTCTTACTTGCAAGGAGTTCTTTCCTGCACAAAAGTTGTGAAGTTTTGCTTTTGTTTTGTGTATTTAAGTGTTTAATATATAGTTTTCTCAATTTTGGTTTTTCTCAATTTAGTTTTATGATGAAATTGGAATAAAAAAAGTCTTTTTTATGTAGACATCTAATTGTTCTAGCACCATTTTAAAAAAAGAACCAGCATTTTTCACTTGTCTGTAATGCTACTGTAATGTCAAAGGTCAAATTTCCATATGTACTTGATTCTGTTTCAGGACAAATTTGTCTGTCAGAAATACTATCAATCCTTACATTAGTAACTAGTGTTTTATAATAAATCTTGGTTAGATATGATTATTTCCTCTGATTTGTATTTTTCAAAATTATCTTGACTGTATTGTCCATTTATTCTTCAGTTTCTGAATTAAATTTTTCCAACTTCCTGAAAAATGCTGCATACATTTTGATTTTAATATGCCCAATAAAAATAATAATTGGAGAATAATTTATAGCAGTAAATCTATTTATCCAGGAACATAATGCTGTTCTCCATTTATTTAGTTTCTTTTTTGTCTTCTAATAAAACTTATTTTCTGTATAAAAATCTTATACAACTTTCATTATGTATTCCTACATACCTTAACAGTATGTCTTCCTATTATAAATTATATTTCAAAAATTCTTGCTGAGGTAAGTGATCCACTTTTGATATCTGGATATTGTGGATAAATTAAGCCATGTGGCTTGCCTTACTAATAAATTCTAATGGCTTTTAAATTTTTATATTTTTCTATATTGACACTCAAAATAATCTGCAAACAATGTCACATGCCAATTAATTGTTTAATTCTCTTACTGTGATGATTAATACTATTAATACATTCTGTGTATGAACAACAGAAAACATGCTTGTCTTACTTTTACTCAGAATTTTCTCTTCTAGATAAGATATATCTTATCTAGATATATATGTATATATATATATATATCACTATATATTTTTGCTAGATGCCCTTAACATATTAAAGAAGTTTAATTCTATTCTTGTTTGCTAAGAGATTTCACCATGACTGAGGGTTGACATTTTTCAAGAAAAAGTTTTTGCAAATATTGAGGTATTAACTGGTTGTTCTCTCTTAATATTGTAATGATTTCATGTATTTAATATTTCTGAATTCATAAGACAACTATACTGGATCACTATTTTTTAATCATCTCTTTTAAAGTGGGAGGGATTATTTTCCATTTCTAATTCTGGTATCAAAATTATATCAGCCTCAGAAAACAGTTGAGGAACTTTCTTCCCCTTTCACTTGGTGGATATATACAAGTCCTGAATTGACTTATATACCCAATGAAATGTTCTTCCCAATCATAGTATTGTAATGTTCTTAATTCTTAAAGAGTACTTACACATACATTCTAGAATACATGGTTATGCCTTAATGTTAATCCTTCTGTGTCAATTTTAGGTGAGTCTCTTAATTATTACAGAGATGTGTTTTTAAATCTAATACAAAAATACCTGCTACTAACTTATTCCATTTTTATTTGTTATAATATTTCTACTCTATTGTTTTGAAATTTTGGTTAAACAAGCTTTTGATATGCTTTCTTTTCTCCTTTACTAACTTCTAAATAATTATTATTTGTTTTACTCTTTAGATTGGTTTGGAAGTTATATCGTTTATTGCTTTTCTTTTTTGGTTTGTTTGGTTGCTTTTCTGTTTTGTTTTGTTTTGTTTCTGAGACACAGAGTTACTGGGGATCAAGCCCAGGGCCTTTCTACTGAGCTACATCCCCAACCCATTTGGTCTCATAATTGCAAGTGTCATGCCTCAGCCTCCCAGGGCGCTGGATTTACAGGCCTGCACCACCAGGCTGGTTTCTATTGATAATCCATAATGACTGCACTTGACTTTAAAGTATATTGAACTTAGCAAATTATAAAATTAATTAATATTTCTTCACAACTCTCAAAAATAGAACACAATTTAGAATATTTTATCTTTGGTATTTCTTTATATCTTACGTTTCTTTTGTTTAGTGTTTAAATTCCGCTTTCATTTTGTACCATCAATGTTTATATTTATTCACATTTTACAATTTTTTTAGGCACACTCCTACTATATGACAAATATGAAAAGAGCACAAGAAGTCAGAAATTTCCACTTGTAAGTTTGTCACACAACATGGCTTTCCTGGCAATAATTCGAATATACTAAACTAAGCCAGGTGTGAAGCCTGAGCAACTTAGTGACACAGCAAAACCCTTTGTCAAAATAAAATAAATAAATAAATGAGGCTGAGGTGTAGCTCAGCATGAAGGCCCTAGTTTCAGTCCCTAGGACTGGAAGGGAAGATAGACAGAAGAAAGAAGGAAGGAAGGAAGGAAGGAAGGAAGGAAGGAAGGAAGGAAGGAAGGAAGGAGAATGAAAGAGAGAGAAGGAAAAGATCATCTATTGCTTCCCCTCACTGCTGTGACTATAGTAGCCATTTCAGTAAGTTTTGTTCTATTAAAGCCCTCTGCTATGGAGGTGAAGGTCCCAAGGGATGTCATCCACTCACAATAATTTGTCTTGACTCTGTTGTCTGGGGTACACTCATACGACACGGATCTTGTGATTTCAAGCCTTGGGTTTCAGGGTCTTAGAGATTTTCCTTTTCTTTCTATCTTTGCTTACAGATTCTCTCATCATGCCCCTATGTTGGAGTGTAGGTTATTTTTTAATCCATATTTTCACAGAATCTGCAGGCTTCCCAACTCCAGGCATTATAGGAGAGCTATCTTTCAACCTTTCTGCCTGTACAGGCCCAACTCTAATTCTTTCCCTTTTGGGCATTAAAGCTTTCCTGCCCACCCTCCAGGGAAGGCTTCACATTGACTCAGATTCAGACTTCTTTGATTGACCGTTCCCTCTTTATCCCGGAGACCCAGACGTTCCATTTCCTTATAAACATAGCTAAACATTTCTAAGAATCGCTCTTGCATTCTACTTAGCATGAATATAAGCTCTTAGAAGGATTTTCAGACTGCTTTGTTTTCCAGGTTGCTAGCATCAGAAATTTTCAGCTGTATTTCTTGCATACAATTCTCCCTTTGCATCAATGTCTCAATGCCTTAAATTCTCTGTATTTAAAATTTATAATTACAATATCAAGTTTAACTGAAATAAATGAATTTCAACACACACACATACACCTGAAACTTCATAAGCATATAAAAACTAAGAATGTAGAAGTTTAGGGCATACTGGGACGTAACCTGCTGCTAGAGTGTATTTTGCAGGCTAGAGATATCATGGTGTGTGTTTTACATAAAAGAATATTGCAATGCAATATTGAGGTGAGATGGATATTAATAGTGTCAACTACTTCTAGGAACAGGAAAATAAGAACTAAGGAGAAGGGAGTCTAGAGAAATATCTTACATTACTGCTCTAAAAGTCATTCTGAGTATTTGGTCTTGATCCTTAGGAAACAGTAGGTGAGTATATTAAAATGTATAGACTTATGACATTAAGCAATTAATTAATTAATTTAAATACTGGAGATTAAACTCACTGTCTTAAAACTGATCCACTTCTCCAGTTCTTTTTAATTTTTTAAAAATTTTGAGGCAACCTCTAACTAACTTACGAAGTTAAATGACAAAAATATAAAACATTCTGTGTAAAATTTGACCCCAATGTAAGATATTTCATATTTCTGAAGTATCTATAACCTCCCCCAAAACTAGAAGCTAGTGAAAGAATGCCATTGGTATGACTGTAAGAACTTAAGCTACCTTACAATCTGTATGATTTAGATCTCTGGTGTCCCCCAACAACCTCATGTATTTGTTTGCTGTGGATTACCTTTGGATACCACATGCTATTGAGAAGGGGGTGCTGGTAGGAGGGAGTGTGGCTTGACCCAGAGGGGGAGGACTTCCTTCCTCCAAAACTTGGCTTCTGCCTGCCATGCCATGAAGAGCCCTCCACCATGCCTCCACCATGCGTTTCCACCATGCCAGCAGCCCACGTATGGACTATGACATTCTGAAACTGTGAGCTAAAATAAATCTTTTACCCCTTAAATTGTGGATGGCAGGTGTTCTGTCCTGGCAACGACAATGTAACTAAGTCAAGCTCTTTGCAGGTATTTGGAACATCCACACTCTCTTCACTGACACTGGAGTAGAATTTCTATGACCTGGTGAACCTCAGTTACACCCTCTTCAAAGAGATCTTACTCTGATGATGTAGTGATACTGTGGAAAAGAGGATTCTCTTAGAAACGTGCCCATTCCCTATGTCTTCCACCTCAACCCTACGGATAGGGGCTACTCAATTTGCTGTTCTTTTACTCTTTAGTAAGTGAGCCTTATGCATAACTATTTTTTCATATTAAATGTTTTCTATGGCTGGGCCATAACTCAGTGGCTGAACTGCTTGCCTAGCAAGTGCAAGGCCCTGGGTTTGATTCTTCACTACTTCATAAAACCTAGCTGGGCACAGTGACGCACACCTGTAGTTCCAGCACTCAAGAGGTTAACACAGGAGGATTTCCATGAGTTTGAGACCAGCTGGGTTACATAGTGCACTAGGACCAGCCTGGATTACAAAGACCCTGTTTTAATTAATTAATTTATTATGCTTTCTGTTATAACTACTATATTTGTTCTGCCTCCAACCAATTTATGGGCACACAGAAACTTGAGGATTACTGTGCTATATCACAAAATTATCCAATCTCCAGTGTTTTTTTAGCCAAAAGTAAGTAAATGACTCCAATGATCATATAAATATCTGTTTCTAAACTATTGGGAATCAGAACAGCAGAAATGTACATGCTTAATTATTTTCTCAGAGAAATTCTGATCTAAGTCAGATATTATGTACTTTTATGACTCTATGTGCAATCTGTACATGTGTGCTGTTATTCTTCTGATCATAAATTCTAAAAACACTCACTTAATGGTGGAGGGTGTAGCTCAGGCTACCATGATTCAAAACAAGATTAATCTGTGGAACTAAGAGGTAATATTCATAATTATAGTTCAAAGTTGTCTGAAATGTGTTATGATTATTCATTTAGAAAGTTCCATTTTAGTCATGAAATGAGTACAAAGGTCAGGAAAACATTTTTAACAGGGCCTATGTAAAAGAAATATTCTGTTTTAAAAGAAGCATAAGGTCTCACACATAACACATTGTACCCATATTGTGAGATCAACACTGTTCACAGCTGGAAATCCAATCATAATTTGCTTACTAAATTATAATAAAAACACCTACTTGAGCAAAATTAATCTATTAGTGCCCAAGTTTCTACTTTTCACTGAATATATCTCATAATAGATTAGGCAGCTAAATGGAAGGTTGGAAAAGAAAACAGTGAATGCATATCAAAGCTATGGGTCACAAAGTTTTAGATAGCTTTTCATCCCAAGCAAATTTTAGTTTCTGAACCTAAATCTTCACAGAATGCTTAGGCATTCTTCTCTCTAAAAGTGGGCCAGTTGTATAAATCACCCTTGATAAAGAACCCTGAAAATTTTTACATTCCTTAAAGAGCATTCTTAACAACAGATTCATCAAAATGTAGAAATGACAAAGGTACTCCCATCTTCCAAGACACTTCCTTGACAACAGTGACATTTATGTGCGACATATTCTGTATGAGAAAAAAATGGCTTTGAAAAAGAGGGTTTTCTCTTGGCAGGACCAAAGAAATTCGCTCAGAAGACTAGGGGCCAGTATAACTCTCAGCATCAAATCAAAACTCCAACTTCTTTCAGTCTTCCTGGTATGTAAATTTTGATTAATGTTGAAGGATGTACAACTTTCAGATTCTCCTTCTGCTTCTAATTTCTTATAATTTTGGTGACTTTGATGCCCTGTCATCTATGTAGAAATGCCATAACAATATCTTGGCCTTTGAATTTCCCAGTGGCGTATACGTGGAACCCACTTTTTCTGTCAAGCTACTGGGAGGCCTGGCACTTTGCAACTCACAGGACTCATCTTCATCTTCCATTGTATTGCAGTTGCTCCCAACCTGGTACCCACTTCTTTTCCTCGCTTATTTGCTAACTTTGTGATGGATTGTTCCAGGCTCCTCAGCTGTTGATGACTTACGCCTTAAATCTTGCAAGTGTATCTGGAGCCAAAAGGATCATAGTCATTGATTTTCAATAATTCTATTGATTTTAGTCGCTTAACCAGACAGCATGTTCTTCAGCTTTTCAGAAAAAAAATCTACCTTAGGTCTTTAAGAACCCCTAGCAATTTTGTTAGAATCTTAAACACATACGTTTGAGTGAGAAACACAAATATGTATATCCAATTCACATCCTCAAAATGCATACCTAATTTCTAGTTTTGTTTACACAGAGCATTTTTGTAAGTTCTTCTTGTGTTTATCTTGCTCTTCAAGGCAAAGAAAGCAGGATGGATATACTGGCACATACCCATAACTCTAATCTCAGTAGTCTGGAAAACTAGGAAGACAGGACAATCTGAACGAAGCCTAGTGTGTACTAAAAAATAGACCTTGTAAGTACAAAAATTTGTAAGTAAAACATCCTGTTTTCTAATAAAATGACTTCCAGGGTCTATTTCTGGAAAATAAGGGTCAAACGGAAATTCTTTAGAGGGTTGAATCTGAATCCCAAACGACAGTCGGTGCAATGCACATCTAAATCTGTCTACTTGGGTAACACCTGGAGAATAACATTCCTACTTCTGCTACTGCCTTGAACAAGCAGGAAAGCTTTGCCCACATAGCTGCGCCTACTTGGTATCTTTCAAGCAATTGTGTGACCTTTCTTCTTGCTAGCTGACCCCTGCATTATTAGAGTCTCATTCAGCTATTGAGCTGATTTGACATCATATTCACTACTACTGGCACCCTGAGGACCAAAGATGCTCAGGGAGTAATTTGTTCCATTTTCTTATCCAAGGTAGATTAGAGGAGTGACACAAGTTAGTGCCTCGTGTGTGTGTGTGTGTGTGTGTGTGTGTGTGTGTGTGTGTGTGTGTAAAATTCTGTTAGTAACCACTGCTGAGGGACACAGGCTTTCAGCTAATCTCCTGGGCACAGGGTGTAGAGGAGCTGAGGCAAGAGAATTTGTGCCCACCTCGTGAGAACCACGAAGGGAGGACTTGATGCCCAAAGTAATTGTCTCAGTTACGTGGAACCATTCTCAATGGGGCCTCTGCTGGGTGTAAGGGACAGGGATGTTTGTCCCTCCAGTAGGGAAAAGGCCACTGTGTCTCCTACTCCAAGTAGTAGTAACTGACTCTGTTTGAAGTTGTATTTTTTGCCCGCATACTGATGCCTACTATCTGTCAGTGTCTTTCCATCAACTGTGTGACCCCTTTTTCCCTGCTAGCTGACCTCTGTATTATCCAGAATTTCACACAGTTATTCATCTGACATTCACAGATTCCTTTCTATGAGGCATTGTCTGGCCTCATCTAGATGACGGTTTCCCAGAAGTAGGTACAGTGGTAGCGGCAGCTGGAAGGGGCTGAGAACACAGGCTCTGAGCTCAGGCAGACTCGACTAGCGTCCCAGCTCAATTAGCTGTGTAACTGTTTGTTCTTGAATCTATGAAATGAAGATAAAACATTACAGAATTGTTGAAGAATAAAACGAAATAATGCATACCAGAGACTGTGTCTGGTATAACTTAAGAGTTCAGCAAATTGACATTATTTTGCTCTTTCTGTTATAATTCTTATTTCTAAATATCCCTTCTAGCTCTTAGCCAATATTTTTAAGTGCCTGTGATTGTCTGTCTGTACAGCCCCTTCATAAATACATCAAGCAGGCCTTCCAAAGCTGAACCCATTAGCTACCTCGGGAAATTCATTCCCCTTTATGCCCCTTATCCTCACATCCCCATCTGCCATTGTCTTTATGGACAAATAAAATATCTAGAGGTCACCTTTGATTCATTTTTCTTCAATCCTGTATTAAGTATGTCAAATATGTTATCTATTCTCTCTTTTTCAATTGATATCCATCGCCCTTTCTCTCCATGCCAACTCGCATTGGTCTGGTTTTTACCGCCTGATATAGCCCCAGGCTCAGCTTGCATAAATGTTTATACACGACTTCAATTTTAAATACTCTGCCCTGTTATGTCCACATCCACATGAATACATGTTGAACCATGTTCTAATTTTTTTATTCAAAACACAGAGCCACCTATTGAGATCTGGCTGTGGATCTCTGGCCTCTTAAAAAGTCATGTATCTTTCTGCCACCTGAGGGATCATTTTAAAAAGTCACAATTGAATCCAAGGAGTAAATGCTTTCAGTGTCATCCTGTTAGTACAAACCCCACTTAAATTGTAGAAATGAAGCCAAGCATGGTGGTACATGCCTATAATCCTAATACACTGGGAGGCAGTAGGATCACCAGTTTAAGCCCAACCTGGGCAATGTAGCAACTTGGTAAGACACTGTCTCAGAGGGAAAAAAAACATTAATTAATTTAAAATGTGCTAGGTCCACTGGGGGGGAAAAAAACTATCAATTTCCAATCTCACTTTTGAGCCCCATCTCTGGTCAAACCTATCCATATATATTCTGCATACACTGTGGCCAAATAGCTCAGATTTTTCAAGTCATGAAACCTTCTACTTGTCAAGTCTACCTGAGACCCTGTCTTCATTCTGTACCCCATTCTGCCTTTCCCCAGTTTCCATCAACTTCTTTTTTTCAAGTTACCTACTCAGTGCAAACTTCTCAAACATTTCTCTCAAGAACTTTTAGCTACTGTTGACCCTGCCTCACTTGGTGAACTCATGGGCTGTCACCAAACAATTCCCTCCTTACATTTTGAGTGTATTTCCATCTTGCTCACTTTCTCATCACTGGGACACAATACCCAACACCCACAATTTAAAGGAGGAAAACTTTGTCTTCGCCCTCAGCTCTGAGGTCTCCGTCTGTTCATGGTTAGCCAGCAATGGCAGAAGAAGATGGCGGAAGGCCGAGAAGGTTCTGGGCGCAGGAAAGCTGCTCACTGATTGGCAACAAGAAGGGAAGTGGAATGGCAGAGTCAGGGAATGAATCTCCTAACCGCACAGGGGCTCATCAACGGATCGACCCACCTGTTCCAATTAGCCTCATGTTGCAATTACCTTCCAAATACTTCAGGCTTTTGGGAACGTTCCAGATCCAAGCCTCACAGTCTTTCTCCCAACCTTGAGCTGTGCAGGCTTGAGTTAACAGTTTGCTTCTTTCTACTAACTACACCTTAAATCTTGCACTAATATATATCAATAAAATGGGGGGGGGGAGAAAGTTTTATAAACGAATGAATTAAGCAGGCATGGAGAAAGAGTACCAGGCTCACCTTGGAAGGGGAATGAAGGACAGTTGGTGTTTTTCAGTAGGGAAGAAGCTAGCATTTCAAGTATTAGCAGATTTTTTAAAGTCAAAGAAAATCCTTCTTTTTCTCCAATAATAAGAGAAACACTGAGAATTGCACATCACAATTAGAAATTCAGGTTGCCAAATGCCTGTGAGGTGAAAGCATATAACAAAGACCCTTGCGAATAATATGTGTAGGCCCTTAGGAAAACACAAGAGGGACCAATGACCAAAGTCTAGGTCATTTGCATAAGATTTTGAGCTCCTACAGAACTGTTTGGTCACTTCACGAAATTCATGGCCTCCTGTAGAAAGATGGGAGTGGGCATTCTTCTGTTAAAGGTGATAATTAAGGGGAAAGTTACCCTGAGAAGAGAAAGATGCTCTTTTGTCCAAGCTGTTCTATTATGTAAAGAGTTAATTGACTTTCTAAGGTTGCCATAACAATACCTCAGACTGGGTTGTCTCACAATTTTGGATGCCAGAGTCAAAAACCTGTCATTATGATGGGTTCTTTTTGAATCTTTAAGGGAGCGGTGCACCATGTCCCCCCCCACCCCCCCCCGTTGGTGGTATATTGCTGGCAATCTTAAGGTCTTGTTGCTTTGTGCTACCTTATCTTGGTTTCTGCCTGCATTTTATTGATACATGACTTTCTCTCTGAGTATATACAAATGTCTAAATTTCTCCTTTTCAAAAACACTAGTCATATTAGATTAAAGGCCCAATCTGCTCCAGAAGAGCCTCATCCTAACTTAAGTAATTATAACTGTAACTACCCTATTTCCAAATGAGGTCATATTCTGAGGTATAGAAGGTAAGACTTCAGCATATAAAGTTTTGTGGTGACATACTCAATTCATAACAGGGGTTAGATGATATCACTCCCAGAAGATGCTATTTCCCCAGCCTCTTGGGACTGGTTGTTACAGGCCTACCAGAAAGAGCTCTGGAAGAGAAAGACTAGGAGAACCCAGTAAGCACTTCCAACTAACCAGGCAGTTGCAGTGAACATGGTCAAGTTCACTGGTCAAGTTTTCTTTTGGAAAACACAGTGGAAGGAGCAAATTACAAAAGGATGGCACATGGGGTACTTATAGCCAGACACACATCTTAACAGCATTTCTGGTCAATGGTGTAAGGTTTACTCCAAGAGACCCTCAGGGATAAAACTGCCAATGGAATAGAGGGGCCCCACGATGGAGAGGGAATAGTGACAACCAATTTACCAAAGCTCCCTGGTATTTGAGTGAGGTTGATACATTACTGAAATTGAAGTCCTGTCTAATTACTTATATACAAATTCTTGTTATGCACAATGCATGCACTGTTTTTGAGAGAAAGGAGAATTTGACAAAGTAGTCTCTTTACCTTAATTTATGAAAGAAGAAATCAAGATCCTAAGAGGGTATCTGTGCTATGATTTAGAAGAAGCAGTGCCGTACTGATGGGTGGAATTATTTTAAGTTCTATTTTGATACTAAATGAAGGATTTTAGGAAAAACAATCCATTGTTGAGCTGCACTGCTCTTATCTTAAAATATGACACATCCTTCCCAGGGTGGCTCAAACTAATTAATGGAGATGGTAGATATAAAAGTACCACTCAATTCCATGAGATGGTTCCACAAGTTTCTGAGTACAATGATTAAATCACATACCTTTTGAATCTACAATTTCTCAGCACACAATAGATATTCAACAGATATTTTTGAATGAATACATGAATTCAGTCCAGCCTTTAATTGTGTCCAGAATACAACGTTCAGATCTCAACTTAAATTATGCCCTTCTTGAGAACTTGAAAACAAGACTTCCTTATGTCCTAATTTCCAAACTTACACCCCAAGAATCATAGACATAATTGATTTCATGAAAGCAAAATCTTAATTATTCAGAAGAATATTTCTCTGTCTTTCACCTTCCCTGTGCCCCACCTGCCCTGTGGTTGCTGGTTGTGTTCTATGCAGCCCTTTGGAAAGACCACATTCTCTGGCAAACCTCCCAAGATATCAGCCCCTCGGGACCTGGGGAAGTCTCCCTACATACTGAAAGCACATCTGGCACACACCTCAAGAGGTGAGCAAGTGAACCTGGAAAACAAATCCACAAAAGAAATCACAAACCTCTAGCGGTGGTTATTCTGAAGTCCTGTGGCCTTGTGGAAGACCTTTGTCCTTGTTATTATGGCTGGGTGTTATTACTGTGTATTGCAATCTCTGACCTGGGGCTTCATTCTCCATCTGATGACTCACTGTTTTCACTGGTATCAGCTCTATTTCTTGAGACTGATCAAAATATTCACATAACATCTCTTCGACAAAATAGGGACTGGAAACAAAAGGGCTAACTTCAAGGCAAACAGGAGAAATTGAACTCGTTATAAGAAATATCCAAAATGTATGTTGTAAGGGGATTTTCAGGGGAAATTGTCCTTTAAGGGATAGGTGATAGTCATCGTTCGGTATTTGCGGCATCAGTCTTTAGAGTAATTGGATACAATGCTTTATTCTTACAAGTGATGTTTAGAGATCATTAGATCCTGAAGGGATGTACTTTACAGCACTTAAACAAAGCTAAGCCATTGGGCCCTATAGAGCATAAGTGTTCATCACTTTTCATTTGATCAAAATGGTTTGCAATTACTCCTGCTGGGAGATTTATCCATTTGCATCTTGCAGTCAGTTTTAGAATTTTATCCCTTTAATCTTGCCATAATATCATGATTAATTGATTGGTTCAAGGGTCCGAGAGTCAATAAACTCAGTATTTGTTATTATTTATTATTTAACTGTCCCCAGTGTGCTGGCTGGCATTCAGAGGCTAAAGAAAATACAGGTCATTCTCACAGCTGCTTAAAGAATTTATTATATGGGGGAAGAAAAAAAGAAAAGATACTCCTTTTTGCCCCATTATGTAAATACTAGCTAGTGAGAAAAGAAAATAAAAATGCATGTGTATTTATATCAGTGCTTATTCAAATGTGTTCTAAAGACCTGGATTGTGGTTCACTTTTAATTTTTAGTTTCTACATATTTATGTGGGTCCATATTTATACGTGTACCTGCATCTGAAACTAAATTCCACTCTAGCTATTCCTCACATTATAAAAATGATTCTACCTGGGCATTTTTCAAGAAACACACAAGCTTGGAGAAGCTGAAGAATAGAAATGTCCTCTGTTCAGAAGAGTGAAAACTATGTAAATCCAGAGATGTTAATTGTATCCTGGTGGCCTCGGTGCTTTACTTGGATTAGGACTAAGGCCTCTCCCACCTGAATAGACATGTCTTCACACGATGGATTTAGCAGTAGTAGCAAAGAGAGGAATCACTGATCCCAAGAAAATGTAACTTCCTTAGGATGTCTAGATTTGTTGTCAGACCCTCAGACAACTATGAATAAGACCAAATTTGTTGAATGCAAGGTTATCATAAAGAATAAATGGATTACCAAATTCTCACATTCTATATTTTAAAATAGATTATCACTGAAACACATATCTTAAGAGGAGTGTTTTATAAATAATAGTTTGCATGGATATTATATTATCCAACCAATGATGAACAAACAATGGCAGAACGATTATTTGGTGGCTGTTTTACATTTTACAAAGGAATTATATAAACAACTAAAGAACTCAGTGAACTTCTCCCAAGGATAGTGAAATAGTCAGAATTAGCACTGAGATATAAAAATCCTCACTCAGGATTTTCCGAGAACTGTCTCTCCCTAGGCCACATTTCTAACCATAAACTGTCAAATTATACAGAAATGCTGTTACACAAATATGCTACTCTCACTGAAAGCTCTAGGAGAGATGTTTGCATAATCCAAAAATGGAATTCATCACCAAAGCCCCAATAAAAACCCAAAGGTGTAAAGATGCTACTAAGCTAAGATTGATGCCATGCCCTAAAAGCACCAGCTGTGTAAAATATGAAACCATCCGCCCTACTGCTGTCCCGTTGGAACCTGAGGAGAGGCACATGCAATACCACATGTCCTGCATGACAGGTGAGACAACAATGGTTGACCAGATGTTCTTTTCCTTCTCATTTGCCCAGTTAAGACATATGGTAACTGGGGAGGATGAAGTCATCTATTAAACAATGATATGAATGTCTTGAAATATAATTATTTTAAATTATAGACCCCCACACCTGCCACAAGTTAATGGTATTTGAACACTATAAACAAATAAGTTAGGCATAACCCAAACACCTTATTTCATACGGTGTTTTTTGTGTGCCTTACCACACATTTGCCATCCCTGAAATGAACCATAGCTTTTTGTACTCAGTCTTTGAGACTGCGTAATTTTATCTTGAGAAAATATCTGGTTTCCTTACACATGTTAAACTTGGGAGCATTTCAACACTTGCAATAGCAATATTTGGATGTCAGTAAGATCGAGATTTCAGCACCACGGGATGATTTGGTACATAAAACATCTGGTGTGTTTGTAAGAGAGTAACATATTTAAGTCAGTGGCTTCTGTGTTCCCTCTGGTTAAATAGGCCATTTGGTAGAAAACTCCATGTCTGGTTTATGTACCTGTCTTTTTGAGACTAACATAAGACTAACGTACATATTTAAAGGTTTCCTTAAGTAAAATTAACAGCAAAAAAAAAAAACCCAGAAAATAAATTTGCCTGCCATTTTGAGTACATGAGCAACCAGGCAACCCAGCTCCAACTCATTCTAGCTCATTTTCACACTCAAAAATACAGAGGACAAAATCATGATAGTAACTTTGTAGAGCAGAAAACCAAAACCCTGAACCTTAGCATGCTGGTAATTCCCCAGAAGTACAAACAATTAGTATTCCATTTTCTTGGGTTAGAAAGAGGCAGGGAAAGGCTAGCTATTCCTTATTCTCGTAACATAATTGATTTCCAGAAAAGGAAACTGTGTTGACACATATGGTTTTGAGCTTCTACTGTGACAGATTTCCTAAAATTCTACTGATGTCAACACCCCATGTGTACCTTAAAGAAACACTACAAACGAGATATATGAAAGGAGATTACCCTGCAATGAAGCATATCGTGATAGATTCTTATAAAATCTTTGGTGCATGTCATCACATAGCAGTATTATGAGGCCAATATATGAGCCACACCAAAGAAGGAAAATAGATTTGAAGTTTTTTTCTCATTTAAGATGTGGTTCTAAAGAACAGAGTGTCTAAATCGAATACATACCTCTGAAGCAGTGAGGCTGAGATTTTAGAAGGGGAGAACAAGGGGGACAGCAAGTGAAATCCAGGCTCACATCTGACAGCTTCTGTAACAGAAACCATAAAGGGGGAGGCCTTAACTATACCAGATACATCATGACTGAACACTCATACATCCTGACACTATAGCCCAAATTCTCAGATCAACTCAGTCCTGGAAAGCGAGTCAGGTAGGCCTAGGAGCTGACCGATCGTCTCATGGCATGGCTTATGAATGTCATTCCTATGCACTGGTTCAGCATGTCTGCAGACCAGAGAGTAACACTAAAACCACAACCATGTTAAGTCCAAGTGGCTTCTGGCAAAATTATGAATCTGGTGTGACTTTTATCAAATATCCACAATCATTATTTCAATGCTCTGCTTTCTGTTTGCAAAGTCTCCTCTAAAATAATATTCAGGGTTTTTTTCTACCCTTCCCCAGCCACAATTCCAGCACAGCCTTTCCCCGGTGGCGTAGCACTGCCCATTGGATCACACTGTCCCCGGCTGTGGGGCCCTTGCCGGAGAAATTTCCTTCTATTCTTAATTCGCTTACAGGTTGTTTTATTTTGTTTTGTTGTTTTATCAGAAAGGGTGTTAGATTCTGTCAAATGCCTCTTCTATACTAGTTGATGTGTTCATACACTTTTTCTTCTTCAGCTTGTTTATGTGGAGCAATCAACTTTGAATATTGGACTAGTGCTCACTGTTTTTTTTTTTTTCAAACATGAGTAGGGAAATAAAATTCTGTTCAGTGAATACAACAAGTAATAAAAGCCACTTTGACATTTTTAAACGTAAGACCCACATGGGATCGTAAGAGTTAATTATCTTCCTAAGCTGACCTGAACTCTATTCGGCCTCAACAATGACCTCCTAAGCATGTGAACCACGTACCCACAAATGACTCAAATCTATCTGTGTTTACAGAAAAGTAGTACTACACTGCGTACATACACAATTTTTGTATCCATTGATCTGCTGATGGGTACTTTGGCATCTTCCCCAACTAAACTATTGTTAGTTGTGCTGCTGGAAACATGGGTGCACATGGATCTCTGTTCTATGTTGTTTTTAACTTGTAGGTAAATGAACATAACTTGAGACCATCATGCTTACTGAAGTGAATCAGACTAAGAAGGTCAAATATTGCACAGTTTCTCTAATACAAGAAACCCAGAGTATAAAAAAAAATAGACTCAAATGAGTGAGATATTGGGAGTCAACAGCAATGAAGGAAAGAGGGTGAGAGAGTGAAAAAGGGAGAAGGGAAGGGATTTTGATGTTGATGCAATATATATGTGCATAAAATTCTCAAGCCCAATGCAACTACTGTGTATCATATATATGTGTGTATATATATATATATGTATATATAGCCATCAAAGATAGTTGAGCCTTAGTGCATTTCTCAGCTAGAAGCACAAACAGGATCCTACATGGTGTTTGCACCACACAACAAAGTGGAGCCCAGGTCTGGGCTTGTTCACATGATTCAAGGCCCCTCTGCTGAACTACTTTAAATGAAATATTAATAGGAGTTTGCAGTTGCTAACATTCCAAGGACTGTTTGTATTTGTTTCCTTCCACTTAATACTCTCACCTGGAAGTAAACTTCCAAATTAGGGTAGACACAGGCCAATGTGATTGGAGCAGTGGAGCTGTACAGAGTCCCTTCTCAACCGTATCATGTGGTCAACTGCCTAGTTCAATGACATATAAGGCGTTTCAGATTCCTCCAGTAGCTATTTTGTCATTGTTGTTATTGGTTTTTTTTAAATTTGTTTTTAGTTTCTATCCTGGGATGTTAATTACAATCATGAGAGGGATGAGCTCTAGTGAGTTTGTACCACCATCACAAAATGAAACTGTCAACAGCTCACTTTACCGGTGAGCAAACTGAGGCCACAGGAGACTGAAAATGAGGTAGCAATTCTTTAATTTGTTAAAGGCCTTTATCGTCTACAAAGGACTTCATCACATACCCGTTGTATCCTTGTCTTGATAACTCATAGTGAAGATATGGCTTAGTAATGTCATGGACTCCAGCAAGTTGCAATTAATGTTACAAAGTTATGATTGTGCTTAGCATATCATTTTATTTCTCTCTACCGCTGTCCTAGATTTATACAAGTAATATAACCCAGCAGACAATGCAGGAGGAGGTGGATTTACAGTTAGGACATAAATTTGCAATTAGATAGAGAAACTTCAACAGTCTCAAATGGAGACCAAAGAATACTAGAGACAGCCTATCATTTCTTCAGGTTATCCAAGGGTGGCGGCAAGGATGACACCAAAACTCCTACCAGCTTAAGCTGCTCTGGAGTGAGGGAAGACGAATTTGAATCAAAACAAGTAGAAAGTTGTTACAGGACCCCACTCTACCTATTCTGTGTACATACATAGAAATGCCAGCGAGTTAGGAAGGAGCTCTTCCCATCTGTTTCTTAGTCTTACTAACTCATAAAGCCTCCTATTTTCACCTCACTTTTTTCATAGCATTCCCACACATGCAGTCTCATTTCAACCACATAATAATGCAAGACTGACAAGACAGGTACTTGCTTTGCTGGTTACAGATTTTTACTGCTGTCTTCACACATCAGAAACTCAAGGTCACACAGCTAATTCGGAAGTGAGCAGGAACTTGGCCTCTTTAACAGAACCTAAGTCAGATGAGGTCTTTAAAATGCAGCAGACCAGGTTACAAAGGGCAGATTTGTGTATATGTATGGCAGTGTCATCAACTCCATAAAATGACAGGAAAGGGGTTGAAGAGCTTTCAGCCCACAGGACCAAGTGACCAGGTGAGGAGATGCGAGTGGAGCAGAGATTTCAAAGCTGGAAGTATGGTTCTGATCCAGCAAGGAGGAGGAAGGCAAGGCAGGCTGCTCAGAGAGGGGGTGTACAGAAAGCAAGTGGGACCATTTGGCACACAGAGCCACAGTAAACGCCTAACATGGAGGTACCAATTGTCATGGGAAACCGGAGTGCATCTCAGGGCAGACCAAAGGCAGGTGACAAATCTATACATCTGACTAAAATCCCACGTTGCTTTCCCACCTGTGCAGCCAGCCAGCTCTGCCTTTCCCGACAACACTCCCTATGGTCCCCACAAAGAACAGAGAGTTTCTTTCTGGGGAAGTTGAGCCCAAGCCCAGTGGCCACCACATTGATTGTTGGGGGAGGAGGGTAGACGTGAAGGGAAATTAGGTTAAGAGACAATCTGTATTGTTAAGAGTTGAGCTCCCTGATGCGTTTTCCTAGCTCTCTAAATAAATAAATAATAAAACAGCCAGGTTTAAATTTCTAAACAGGAAATACAAATATCCTTCTCTGGAGAAACTAAATGACTAACAAACAAACAAAAATATAGCATTAACAAAACCCCAAATCCTCAAATGCTGGTAGAAGAAAGAGAGAAATTTAGGCTTCCATCTGGTCACCCTACTCAGGAAAACTCACAAGCCTACAACCCCTTCCCCCACCACACACACTCACCAGACACAGAGTTTCCAATCCCCTTTTAAATGTATGTCTATAAATTCAAATGCACCACCTGGGGTGACTGATATTTTAAGGAAGCCTTCAAATGGTAAAGAGGAAAGGAGAATACAGGAAACCATGACAGTATGTCCTCAAAGAGAGAAGCAAAATTCTTCAATTTTTTGATGTTGCAAATAAATTAAAGTCCCTATTGGGAGACAATAAAAAGAGTTCTTCCAGGATCAAATGGGATCAGGTCCATTCAAGGTGGCACAGCTGCAGACACAAGGAGTTCTTAGACATTAAAAGGCAATTGCAAGAATGAAAATGTTGGGAAATAAAATGAAAAATAGAGGAAGGCAAATAGATGGAAAGAGGGACGAAAAAAGAGCGAAGTTGAAAAAATTAAAAACAATCTAAGGGCCCTGTGTCCAACAAGAGAACTAGAAAGAAAAGGGGAAGACATGATGAAAGGCACAATTTTCTCATAACAAAATTCTCCAGAACTAAAAATATGATTTGCTAGGTTTAAATGGTCAATCCCAGTACATGAACAAAGACCAACACCTCGGCACCCTGGGGGCTCAGGGCACGCTACTCCATGGGAAGCACGCTGGTCTGCTCAGTCCTCTGTGAAGTGCCAAGGAAAGCCTTGGAAGCAACATCTCTCTGATCTTCCTTGCCCTCCCATATCCCACTCTCCTCCCTTGTCCAGAGTGAGTCACAAGAAACAGAATTCCTCCCTTCCAAGGCAGGTCAACAAACTAGAACCCTCTTCTAAAGCAAGCTATAAAATCTAGAAAAAGTATTTCTCCTCCGCTTTTATAACCTTGATGACCTTCACTCCAGAGAGGCTCTTGCCCCATCTGAGGGAGAAGGGCTGACATTATAGGTGGGCAACTTAGAGAAACTCTGGTTCAAAATTTAGAAAATGGGTGAAGAGTTTTCTAGGAATAAAGGCCTAAGAGTTGACTCTCAGCACTGCGAAAGAAGACAAGAGAAAGAAGAGAAGGTGGAGAAAAAGGAGGAGGGAGAAGAAGAGGAGGAAGAGGAGTGGAGAGGAGGAAGTGACAGAAACAGCATTTTCAAACAGACAGGCCTTACTAGGTTCCCCTCTTCATCCATTTCTATCAGGTCACACCTTTTTGTCCAGTTATATTTCTATACAAGTTTCGATCTTCATCAAACCTGAGAATAAAAATAGTTTTTCTCAGGTTTTTGGGTCTTCATTTCTGAAGACTCCAATATCACACAAAACTTTCAAACAAGCTCACTCTACTTTTCTCTTGTTGACATATATTTTGCTATACAACTGGTGACCTTGGCCCCTATGATAGGTAGGAAAATGCATCACACTTTTCTACCTCTGTAGCACATTGTTTTGAAATTTTAAAACATTAGGAATGAGAGAAAAAGTTCACATATAAATAATTATGAATCAGATTCTTATCAGACTTCTCAATAGCAAGTATATCAAGAAGAAAGCACAAGAATGAGTTCATGAACAAACTCTGTATCCAGACAAACTGCCAATGAAGTTTGGGTATAATGAGGACATTTTCAGACATTCAGATCCTAGAAATTACATTTTCTTTATGCCACTTTAAGGAGGCTGTTGGATAGCTCATTTTAGCAAACCAAGAAACACACTGAAACAAACCAACAACAACAAGAAAATCTATCCCAAAAGAGTTACTAGAGAAATTCAAAAATAAAACAATATATAAAGATTAGAAAGGAAGGACAAAGAACTCCAGGAAGAAGAGCTTTAAAAAGGAAAGGTAGGACTGATTTGATTGAAAATACTGGTAAGCGTAAGTGAAGGATGCACCGAATCATTTGGAAAAAATGACAACAGGTGTACGGAAGTGAAACACAAAAAGAGACAAGCATTAACTCCAAAAAGTCCTACAAGTAAAAAGATAGGATGTATCATATTACTGTGTAAAAAAACCCTTTCACAGGCACAGTACTCCAAGTCTTGCAAGAAGTAGGACATTCCTATGCAGAGGAGAGGATCCAGAGACTACCAAGTGAAGCTGCTTACACAAAAGTACCGCCTCATTTATTTTGACAAGAAACTAAGATTTGTTGCCCAAACCAACAAATGTGATGTAGACATTACTTAGGAATATGCCGTAAAATGCCAGAAATAGCAACATTTGACAGTGGCTGCCTCTGAGGTTAGAACTTAAATTTTGGTAAGATGGGATAGGTGCAGGTAAATTTTCATTTTATGTATTAGTACATACATCATTTTAATTGAAGTATCAATTTTTAAATAATTTACAAAAATAAAATTACTCCTGGCTCTCACTCTCAAAGCAAAAAAAAAAAAAAAAAAAAAAAAAAAAAAAAAAAAAAAAAAAAAAAAAAAAAAAAAAAAAAAAAAACAAAAACAAAAAAAAAATTCCCCAGTTGTATCCCAGCTGTAATCTTCTCAGCCAGCAGTCTAATAACTTAGACACTTGAGGGGCTGAGGAGCGCCAGGGCTGGGCCAGGCATTCTAACCACCAGGGACCTCCACTATCTCCCCGACACAATAGCACAGACTCAGTCTTCCCAGAGGTGAGGAGCGCCCACCGTGCGCAGCACCAAGGCTGTCCTTTAGAATGTTTTCACTCCAGGTGACGACAGAGCTCCACAGGGAGACTCATCCCAAAGCTCTGCCTTGGAATTTCGCCAGAAGAGTTTCTAGAGTTGGGGGAAGCTTTCCTTCCGCACAGATTCTTTCCCAGCTGGGCACCTTGAGGCTCCACCCACTGGGGGAGTGTCCTGAGGCAAAGGGAAAGGCTGGAAATGGATGCAACTTCAGGGCTGCTCCGAACATGGCAGGAGTCTACAACAGATGAGGTGAGTGATCATCGGTCAAACTTGATCACAAGAATACGTCAGGCATCTCTTGCAGACTTCCAAATACCCACGGAGCATTTGCAGCTGCCCAGTAGATTTATATGAGGAGATGGGGTAGACAGAGAACTTCAGTCTTCCCATATATATGATCCCACTGGCTTCAGGGGCTGGGGATCTGGACAAGCAGACTTCACTGAATGGGTCCCTTATACAGGCTCAGGCATCTGGCTTGGGCACAGAGGTTCACCTGCTCAGCCCAGAAGGTTCTTTTTATGGTCAGCCTTCCCAGACTCCATCAGAGAAAAATGGAGTGTTGAGCAGCTGCTCAGAGCCCCAGAAAAACCTCAGGTACCATGCAAGAGCTGCCATCCCCATTCAGATAGTGCCACCATCCCTTGAAATGGGACTGGGAGCAGCAGAGGACAAGGCCACGGCTGTTAGCTTGCAGGAGCACTACCTGAGTTTCACAGTTTAGAACCAGGGACAGACCTGGTTCAGAACTGGGATAAGGTCTTAGCTCTGGTGCCTGCTTTTCCCAATCTGGCACCTCTGGACACATTGTTCGCCTTAAGCTGGCAAAGCCAAGGCATGTTCTTAGTGCCTGGGCACAAAGTAGGAAGTTCCTTTCACTTCCTGGGACCAGAGCAGAGCTTCCGTGCCTCTTCTTTTCTTCCCGTGGTTCCTTTGTAATGAAGGACAAGGTGAGGGGAGGTCAGCCTAAGGGTCATTTCTGTTTCTACACCAGACAGCGCTCAGAGCCTCCTTGGTGTGCCTGCCCTCTCCACAAGCTCCCAACATCATGTTCTAATGTTAATGGAAAAAATCCTCTTCTACAGGAAGTCCCCTATTGTTTTCACCAGCTTTTTCCCTAACCTAATCATTCCAAAATGGCAAAGGCTGAGCCTTCAACATCCCCCTATCACCTGCCCTAGCCCAAGTAACTAGTTACTTCAAGTCAAATGGCTTAATTCATAAAGAATCTGAAACTTGTCACATTAGGAGGAATAAAACAAGCAAACAAAACATCTATGGGTCTTCAGAGAGCTTTTGATATGTCCTCCTTCCTTGTCAACTTCTCTCCTTCCCCCACACTTAATAAATGCTAATTAATACATAAGTAAATTTCTCTTAGAGACCAAACATTTGGAATAATATATTTTCAAGAGTTTTTCTTTTAATAACAAATCTTGGCTGCCTGTGCAGTTTATAAATTTACAGCTGACAATTCTCTGCCAAAAGTTCTTTGGATGTTTACAGCTGTGAAATAGAATCTTTAGGCGACTACGCACATCGTTTTGTGTTCCCAGTCTGGTACCAACAGCCTGTGTTCCTGACAATATAACTCACCACAACAATAATGAAATAACAAGAATATTTGTTTGGATTTACACACCACCTTTCACCTAAGGGCTTCTGAGCAACTTTAAACATTACTGAGATGGTTCCAAACAGTGTATCACTCCAACTTTGATTTAGAGTCTAACAAAAAAAAAAAAAAAAAGGATTCAGTCTGCTGTGTGTAATTACTTGGCAAAAATCATATACTTCTCCACAAATGGAAACAGTGAATCCTGATTCTTCTTCAAAAATCTTTTCTGTTTCTCCTTAAGCCTTCCCTCTTTGTTGGGTAATCAACCATGGACACAGCTTAGATTCTACCCTACATTTTCTTACTTTGTGCTTTGAAGATTTTTTGTTTTACAAAGGCCAAGTATACAGTAAAATTGAATGTCTTTTCATGTTGTACAATTTGGTGAAACAATTTTTAACTGAAATACTTCATTGGAATTTTAATTGGGAAATTCTGCATAATCTATGGTTATACTTAAATAGAAACCCTCCTTACGGCATTTCTTTATTTTTTACACATTTTCACTTTTATTTTTCCATAAATTATAGACATTTTTACTTGACTTATCCTCCTCTCCTAGACTGGAAATTTTTAAACAATAAGACTCACAGGTATGAGACATGTATTTGTAACTCTTCTCTTTGCTTATCAGTTCCTCTCACAGAGCCTATATAGAGATTATACAGACCTGTATGAATTTATTTCTGAGTTGTAATCAAGAGTTTCAATTTTTCTAAGATATATTATGACCTCAATGTCGACAGTAGGGTACAAATGTGGGAAGGACAAGTGTTCAAACCTAATTCTCACTCAATAACCAATGGTGCTAACCACCGTTATCACTGGAACCAAGGAGCCAAGATTGCCAGACCCAAGAAAATGCAGCCCAGCACTCTGACTTCAGTGCATCTTAGCATGAGAGGGAAATTCCCTGAGATTCTGAATAATTTCAGTCCTACTGCTGGCTATAAAAAAAATGCCGATCCTCTTGAAAAACCCTGGCTCTTAGTCATTCATGAAATTTAAATCACATATCCACTATGTGTCACATATTGTGCTAGAAGCTGAGGGTATAAGAATGCAAAATGTATTGCTTTTCCTCAAAGGAACTTGCAGCTCAGATTGGAAGACCATCGGAAAAATAGGTAAGAGCAGGAACACACTTTAAGTGGCACAATAGAAACATGCTCAAAGTGGCTCCCCAGAAGCCACCCTGACCAGCGCTTCCTCCCAGCCACAGACCAGGCCACATACACACTTGAAGGCCCTGGACTCAACTCCTCTGCACTCTTTGTACCGTCCCGCAGCACCACACCTGGCACTCTACGTGGTTTTATGACCCCTCTGAGCAGAGCTTGGTGTGTGTGTCCCCCAGGGGCATTCTGGCCTCTTCCCCGTGGCATCTTTCTGTTCTCTCCTGGTTCCACACTCACTCTGCAGCCCATAGGCGTGCTTGTTATTTCTTTGTACTTTAACACTGTGGTTAAGACAGTATTTGAGGTCTTAGTCTTTTTTCCCCCTGATTTGCTTCCTTCTTGCAATTCACACTGGCAGTGGTCTTGATGCTCCAAAGCCTCGGAAAAGTATAAATCAGGGCCAAAAGCAGAAATAGCTTGCAAGTCCATATGGCTTCCCTACCCACCCCCCACCCCCAAAAAACACCCTAAAGCCCTCAAGAGAATTTGGTGAGGGAGTGTGAGAAACAGCTCAGCGCATGCTGCATCCTCCTTCGCACCTCATTCTTCCCAGACCAGGAAGAGATAACCCTGAACTAGAGGAAACAGGGAAGGGAAGAGGCATGCCGAAAGTCCCCGGGCAGCAGGCTTTCCTACTGTCCACAGGCTGAGAGAAAAACCACACAGCTCCAGCTGAGGACCAAGCCACAGGCAGCATCACACAGCATGGCATAGCAGCGGAGCAGGGACATGGTAGGGTGACGGCAGCCTTGGCAGGAACCTACATGGATGAATGACCAGGGGCCACATCACCAATCTGCCCCTAGGTGCCTCTGAACTAAGAGTAGGTAAACCTAAATAAACAAAATGGCATTTCCCTCCAGACTGCAGGAAAAGACCTGTGGTTTTTCTAACGTACCTGACGTGGGGGAGGAGCGGGGCTGCTTCATTCTAGCACCACACACTCTTGCCTACCTCCAAGTGTCTCTAAACTGTTAAGTTCCAGGTCTCGATGTCAGATTTTGTTCTCTTTCTCTATAATTCAAGCTGATATTTCGAGCTGCTTATTATTTCGCTCCAATCTTAGCATGCCCTTGAGTGACTTCATCCTTTTGGCTCTCTTCCACCCTACTCTACCGGCCCAATTCTCTCCCCCTAGTGTCCTCTTTGATAACAGCATTGGAGCCCAACCAAACCAGAAACCATCCAGAAATGCGTAACAGAGCTAAGACCAAGAAAGCGCTGTAGGAACTGCAAGAGAATTAAATTACTACACACAAGGTGGAGGCGGCAACATCTGACCCCAATCTAACCAACAACCTTACGCCTCAACCAATCAAATTTGCCCCAGGAATCTCATTCAAACACGGCTGCTGCTCTCACTGCCTCAGACCTGTACGTTTCCTGCACATTCATGCACCAACCTCTGTTATTGTTAACAGATCTCTTCCTCTTTATCCAAGAATCTAAGGTCATAGATTTCTGTGGCTTTCTAATAAAGTTCATACTTCCAATCAGGGAATTCAGGACTATGTCAAATACGGCCTCAACTTCTTTACCCTACACCAATTCCTAGCGTGAGTACGTGTACACACACACACACACACACACACACACACACACACACATGCACACCAGCATGACGCCAGAGTCTTGATACCTTCCGACAATCCAGGAGTGAAAGTAACATAAAGTAGGAGCAAGAGAGAAAAAATGTTATGGCTTCATAAATTTTCTTATGATATATATATTTTAATGCCCTGGAGAGCCTGCCACTTAGAATAAAACAAAGTGAGCAACACTAAAGCTTCTGGATTTTGTAAGGCTGCTCTGGCTAATCTTCCAAGAGTCCTTAACCACTTTTGTGGTGTTTCTAATATTGCCATTCTCCTGGGAGTTTCTTAAGTACAAAAGTGATAGGTAGAAGATGAGGAGCATTTTCTGTAAACTACAAAGTGCTGTTCAAAATGGAAAGAAAGACTCCCTATTTTCCTTCCCACTGAATATTCATTTGTTACTATCTTTTACAATTCAAAATTCCTTCAAAGAATACAGCACATAGAGGGTCTGTCTTACCCAAAAAGAAAATGCCACACACCCATGCCAATCCAAATAATTTTTTAATGAAAGAATGTTGGGAAATGGCAGGGTATCTTTGACTGAGAACACGGGGATCCATATGAATCCAGAACCAGAGCACCACAGTTGTTATCACCAGGATAGCCCTAGTGTGTCGTGGCTGAATATTCAATATTCTATCTTTTTAATCTTGCATGACTTTCATTGGCAAAGTCACTCAAAAAAAAAAAAAAAAAAAAAACCAGACGCTTCCTAAACGTTTGATGCTGGATACTAGCTATTTGTAAAACTCACTGTTCATTAAGTAATTGTAGGTTAGGCTGAACAAAATGTTTTGCAGAAGCTAATATGTCCAAGGTGAGGCCTCATTAAATATGTTACTGTTTTTATGACCCCTTCAGCATAGGAAACAGCACATCCCTTATCCCTCAGGAACTGTCCCGATTCCCAACTTGCCTTGCCCTTTCCTTGCATTGTAGATAAGATGTTGGGGCTAGTTCTATAAAGTAAAATAGGGAACCAGTTCTTTGCCCCTTACCAATGCACTGGTAACACAGTATGAGAAAAAAAAATTTTAGTATTCCTTGAAACTGTTTTCTATGGCACATTAGTTCTGTAAGATAGTGACACATATTCCAAAAAAAGAGAAGACTTTCTAACAAAGGTAATACTTCTCATTAGGGACAGATTTGGGAAACAGTTAGTGAAGCAAAGTTGGCAGTTTTCATGCCAGAAGAATATTTAGAGTTTAAGTAGGCCAAGGTGATTTGAGAATCTCCAAGAGAGGAACAGCACACATACTCTGCTGCCAAAATTAAGAACAGAGAATTTGGGAAGTTTTTGCAAAACGCAGTAGAGAAGACACTAATGTTCCACAGAACACAGCTTAGAAGAGGCTGTCTTATTCAATAAAGCCAAGTAACCAATGACAACCAGTTTAATAGTTTCCAAAATATCTTATTTCTCATCGAAAGTCCCAAACAAGAGAGCATCCACCATCAGCCAGTATCATTACAAGCATGAGACAGGATCATCTGCAAATGAAGTTTTGAGTTAAACACATTAGGATTTCACTGCAGCCAGAGGACCCATAATTCAATATCTGAAATCATTGTTCCTCTCATTGACAACAGGAAACAAAACTGAAAAAATGATATTGACCTGTTTTCTATACATTGCTGCAGAATGAGAAGTGCTATTAGGAAGGGTCAAGAGGCTAGGAGGATAGCTTCGTAGTTAGAAATTTTTTCTAGGAACTGCAAAGCCCCTGGCTTGATCCCTTAGCACCACATAATAGCTGGGGGGTGTGGGGGCACACACCTGTAACCCCAGTACTTGGAAGGCTTAAGCAGGAGGATCCTAGCTCTTGGAGGCCAGCCTGGGCTATGCATTGAATTCAGGACTAGTGTGGACTACAAAGTAAGACCCTGTCTCAAATAAATAAATAAATAAATAAATAAATAAATAAGCATAGAAAGGAAAATATCTTTATAAGCCTAACATATATACTGTCTATATTTTCCATTGTAATTATGCAAAATCTTCAGAAGACCAGTAAACTTCTTAAATAAATTATTACAGCAAGAATGGTCAGAGTGCCCAAGACAAGGAGCCAGCCCATGAGGACTCTTTGGTGTGATGCTATGACATAGTGCAGTGAAGGTCAAGGATGTCCCTCCTTCACTCATTCCTCTATCACCAAAAGTGTAGTTTGCTCAAGACTCCAAGGCTTTCTCCCAAAAGAATCACCTTGTGGGAAATCAGAGTCACCTTACCTCGAGGGTCTGTTACCCATTCATGCCACAGCAGTTTGCAAGGAGCAACTGCATGGAATATAAAAGTCTGGCCTCCTTTCTTCCGGGTAAGCCAACTATGTGGTGCAGTTCATGCTCCTGTAGGATTAGGCTAAAGCTGGCCTCCAGCTGAGACCACATTCGTGTCTAGTCCATTGCCTTGTGCTGTCCTATTTCCCCTGTTCTTTTTCTCTCGAGACTCTTTCAAAGATTCAGTTATATCCAAGTGGCCAACTGAAGCTCTGTTTCTGCAGAACAGCATATAGTTTAGAACTTGAGATCAAAAAGACATCTTTTCTTTTATTCACAACATTTACATAATTCACAATGGCCAGTTTCTTTTCTTACTTCAGGAACCCTATAGCATGGTATAGCAAAAGGGCTTAGATTAGTATCACATGTACTAAGGCTCTGGCCCATGGGTATCCAAGCTACTGGGGTACTTACTGAGAAATGCAAATTGCCAACACCCACCTAAAATCTACTGAATCAGAATCTTTGGTGTGGGGCCCAAGAATTTGATTTACTGACAATATTCTTAGGTGCCTCTAATGTACTCTGAAGTTCAAACATGACTATTACAGATGCCATAGGCTAGGCAGGCTCCTTGCTTCCTTCTCTGTGGTCACTGAGATACTCTCTGAGTTGCTATTTATTTAACCTTCTGCCTCTGACAGAAAACAACATAGTAATCTCCAAGTAGAAACTCCTCGTGTGATCAGTAGGCACGGGGTTGGGGGAGAAACTCAAGCAGATTATTGTCTTATTGTCTAATGGCAAATTACTTTAAAATGTGAGTTTTGTTTCATTTCTTTAAAATAAAAATCGTCATTTGAGATGACACTCTGTTTAATCATATAAAACCAACTGCTTCCAAGTATTTAGGAGCTATGGGAAAGGAGAGAAATCTGAAACATTTTTTTCAAGGCTTCATGTAGAAAAGAATTCCAGTAGCTCATAAACACTTAAATTAATACACTTATTCATCTCACAAAAGTTGACTGTTGTTTCAGAGTTATTTATCTACAAAGTCTCAGATCTCTGAATACACAGTGAAAAACACCCCTAAATGCTGTGTTTTTTTTCCATACTTCTGACAAGAATGTGGCAATCACAGCTGAGCACAAGTACCTCAACCAGCAGGACAATCAAAATTAGCCACAGGTATAAGTTAGTGACAGTAGATCAAACAGAGAACCAATAGAAGACCTGCTGTCCACCTAGGAGGCACCATGGGGCAAGAGAACCAGAGAGCGAGAGAAGAGGGCTTCCAGGGAATGGTGTTTACTGAGCAGCAGTTGGTTCAAGCCTAGACTGAGTGGAAATCACACTTTTCTCTTCATTGTTGCCGTTTTGTTAGGATTGTGAGAGGACCTTTTTGATTTTAGTTGATCTTTTTTTTGGCTCAAAAGAAAGTGGTCTTGATTCTATTCCAAGCAGAAGAGGTGCTCAGCTCCTCCCTGGCTGACATTTCTTAATGACCATCTCAGCAGGCGTTTCACAATGAATCAGCCACCCCTGAAAAGCTTCCCCACCCTAGAAGATGTTCCTAATAATTATCTGGTGCTTGGTTAATAGAGAATAACAGGACACAGTTCTAATCAAAGTGAAGCACCTTTTCAAATCCCAGGTGTCCAAAGCTCCCTGGCAGGAAGAGACTGGGTCATTCAATCTTGTTTTCTCCTAGAAGAGAAAACAAGGACTGTGTAACGGCAAACCTAAAGGCAAAACTCAAAGAGAAATCAGAATCTGCAAGTTACAAAAATACATTGATATTTTAAAGAAAAGATACAATAACCATGAAGCATTATAAATAACATTTTTAAAAATAAAATTCTATTCATAGTTTTCAAAACAAATAATTTCTGAGTGTACAATGGTTCCATTGTGTTGTTTTAGAATAAATTCCAGTCAGGTACGGGTGTGCACTTCTTTAATCCCAGATACTTGAGAGGCTGGGATCACAAATTCAAAGCCAGTCTTAGCAAATTAGCAAGGCCCTACCTGAAAATATAAAGGGTTAGAGATGTATGTCAGTGGTAGAGTACTTGCCTATTATACTTGAGGCCTCGAGTTTAATACCCCCATACAATAAATAAATAAACTCAAAAATAACTGTTTGGACAATGTATTATTAAATTAGTGGCTCATTTGGGCAGAAAGTTGTTAATACATCATTTCATGAAATTACCATGCAAATACCTGGCACCACACCTGCAAACTTTTGCCTTGAATTTGAATTTCGTAATTAACTCAGTTTGCATATGTGACTGTTGGAGAGATTGTGTCAATTTCAGGCAATCAGGAACCACACCTGGATTAGGGTTTGAGAACTACACCTAGATTGAGAATTGAGAACCAGTCTGGATTAGAGTGTGAGTGATTTCTGGGCCAGTAAATGAGGGATGAGCACCCACTCAGATGTGGGAGGCCCAACTGGAACTCAAACGGTATAAAAAGAAGGAAGATTGTTACAGCTTCTTCATCTGGGAAAGATTTCGCCTTCGCAATTGTCTACAGACACCAACTTGCTACATGCTGCAGATCTTCATCACAGATTCACTTCAGTCTTGATTTGAGCCTGTCTGCCCATTGCTGATCTTCAGTTCCCAATCTTCAGGTTCCAGTCTTTGCCATTGTTCTTCGAATAACCGAGATCTACGGACTCACCCGCTGTCCTACAGTCCAGGACGGGAGTTCTACTTTGTGGCTGAGCAGCCATTGGACATTCCAGCTCTCTCAGGTACAGGCCACCATCTTGGACTATCTCTATCCTCAGATTTGTAAGCCTACCTAATAGATGCTTTCTGTCATAATTTCTGAAAATTCTGCCTTTTGAAAGAACCCATACTAATACAGCATACCACAAAATAAACAGCATCAAGATGCAGCTGCCCAACTGAAAAGTTGATATGTTGGATCAGATACACAAAATGAGAAAGGACTTTTTAAGAGAACAATCTTAGAAAGACAATACTGGAAGAAATTAATGCTCAGGAATCACTATGAATCTCATTGCCCTGCGAGTTTCAAGGAAAGCATGGAGAGATGTAACACATAGAAATTACAAACCCATCTTTTCAACGTTAATCCCTAAGGAGACGTGAGGGCAACGTCAGGGAAACACAAATTAAAATCTAATGTATACCACCAGGATGGCTACAGGGGAAAACACTGGCAGAGATGAAGAGACAGATGTAAAACTATGAGAATCTCAAACTCACAGGGGGGCAACCAATTTGAGAAACTGACAGTATCTAGAAAGCTGAACATACTCCTGATGACTCCATAATCCCACTTCTAGGACAATTCCCAACAAAAATAGGCACCAAATTGTTCCTACTTTTAGGCCCTGTGAAGAGTAGTGCTAGTAATATTCTTCATTGAATATTCAAAAGTTTAGGAACAGGCCAAACTAATCAGTGTGAGAAGTGAAGATACTGGCATTTTGGGGGTGAAGGAGAACTTCCAGTGCAAATGATCTTTTTGCTTCTTGACATAGATATCAGTTACAGTTTTGCTTGTAAAAATAGATGAAGCCAAGTACTTATAATCTGTACATGTAAAACAGTAATGTATGCCATATGCTATGGACTCAGTTCTGTAACCCGAACAATTTCTATGTTGAAGCCCTAACTTCAATGTGATAGCTGATATTTGGAGATGGAGTCTTTGAGAGGTAGTTATGTTCAGATGAGGATGATATTAGTGCCTTGTAAGAAGAAACATCAGCATCATGGAGCTGTTTTCTTTCTTTTTCTCCTCTCTCTTCATTCCTCTTTCTTCTCCTCGTTTCTCTTTCTTTTTTCCTGTCTCCTCTCTCCTCCTCTCTCTCTTCCCCCCACCATGTAAAGACACAGTGAGAAGGTGACTATCCCCAAGCCAGGTAAAGGGCCTTCTTCAGGATTCAACTCAGCTATCACCCTGATTTTTATTCATTAAGCCACACAGTCTTGGTATTTGGTATACAGCATTGTAAGCATTCTAACAAGCTATATTTTAATAAAACTTTACTTGAAACTAACAGCAGAAACAACTGTAACCCATATTTAAATAACCCATCAAAAGAGAATACTTGAAAACTGATTTTAGAATAGTGCCTTGTAATATCAATGAGGAATGAGTGTTGAAGACTTCTCAGATCTCCAAGTTTACAAATACCACAACAAAGAAAAACACATCCCACTAGGATATGCTATAAGGACAAGATGTGCCACCTGCCTGTCTGGACACCAGCCTCACATTTACCGAAGCTCAAATCTATGCTTCAGCAAAGTGACACATATATATTTGGGGAAACACTCACATTTACACACACACACACACACACACACACACACACACACACACTCCATTTCTGCAGTGCCCACAAACGCCAAGTCTACCACACAAGATTTGGAGATAAAAAGCAAAACAGGAAGGGTCAACAAACTAAATACTAATAGGACATGAAGTTCCTTCTCTGAAGCTGAAATTAAATATGTCCTATATACCTGGTTAATAGAACTCAGAGTCTCAGATAAGAAAAATTCAATCAATGATCCTGGACTCTAGTACTAAGAAACGAAGCACGGGGGCCTGAATTCTTTGGTCACTTTAGGCCAAATGCTCATTAAAGAATCATATTTAGCTTGGGGAAAAGCATTTTAGCGTTCAGTGGAAGCCATCCAACTTTACAAAAAACAGCACTTGTGAGCAAAACCTAAAAGGTTTCAAAGTGGTTGGCTACCAGATGGGAAGCTGTGCAAAGAATTCAGCAGCAGTAAGACTGCTTGGCTAGAACTGGCCCTCAGCAGCAGCTCCACTCACTTGGTCTAGGACAAGTTAACTAACCATTTTTGAGCCCTGGTTTCTTCTTCAATGCAGAGTGACAATAATGACTTCCCATGAAATCATAGTGAGTCAACTGAGTTAACACTACGGCATGCCATCACATATGTAAGCAATAGACACCCAGAGACTGTTATTATAGAAAAAGAAGGAATTTTGATACCCTTAGAGATAGCATATGGAACCAAACAGTCCTCCCTTCCTGGCTTAGAGCACCGGAAAAGAAACGAGAAGCACAGCCAGCTGCAGGGTGAGATTCCGAAGCAGGGGCCTCACTTGTTCAGACATGCCAGAGATGCTAAACACATTCCATGACCAGCCAGGCTGGAAGGGGCAGCAGCCCTTAAAGCAGATCTTAGAGCTTCACTTGGTTCGCACTACTATGGAAATGACTTATTTGGAAACTGGAATACAGAGGTTTCTGGAGCTGTGGCCATTTAAAAGCAGAAAAGATAGCTTCAATATCCTGGCAAAAGGAAGAAAGACTGGCTCTAGGTGGCCCATTTTCTCTCTCTCTCTCTCTCTCTCTCTCTCTCTCTCTCTCTCTCTCTCTCGTGAAGTTAGACACAGGGGACTATTTCTTTATGTAAAAAGAAAATTAGCTGGGTAATCCAAGCTCCCCAAAAGTCCTTTCCCCTCAGTTATTTGAGTGCACCAAGAGAAGTGCTGTAGGTCTTACTTCCTAGGCAGTGGTTACAACTTTATAGGCGTTATGCCTGTACCAATACAGGCTTAGTAGTCACTATTAAATTTAATATTCAATATGCATTTTCATACATGTTAAAATCTTTGGAAACACAAATATGTGATTTTACATATCTTAAGTGTGAAAATGGAATATGATTTAGGAACAACTGCCCTGTCAGTTAATACATATCTTTAAGTACACCAGCTTTTTGAGGTGATTTGGGATACAGGTCAATAGTAAAACTTAGCAGAATATCTCTAAGAATGTTATTTACTTATTAACCATGAAAGGCTGTAGAGCCCTTGCTAGAATGGTTATTTGAATACAGAATCTAACTTTGATCTATTCTTGCCTGAGACTGTGAACCAGCCATCCCTCCACATCCTCTGGAGACCCTCTTCATGCCTGTAACTCTGCAATGAAGAGTTAACTTACAAGAGGGGAAATCAACAGGCAGAGAAATCGCCTCCACTGAACATTCCGGTGGTTCAATTTCCCAATTGTTCTCCCTTGGGAAGTCAAGGCCACTGTTCCCTCTTAATTCAGCAAAAAAGAATATTCTTGGCCTCCACACAGAAGAGACAAATATCAAACAATTTCTCTCTCTGGTATTTAATTAAGAGTGGTTGATAGAAAATACTATGGCTATATTAAGTCACATGAAAATAATCATTAAGATGAGAAAAGAGAGAGAAAGAAAAAGAGTAACAGAGAGTTAACCAAGTAGACTCCAGGTAAGTAATTTCAATTTTTTAAGGCTGTTGATCTGAGGCATTTCTGTGAATTTTAGACGAAGATATTCAGGCACTGCAGAAACCTTTAATAAAATGCCCAAACTTCTGCTGCAACAGAAGACTGCAGTGACATTTTTCAGTGGTCATGTTCTATATATTTTCATTCAAGAAAGAAGGCCAACCAAAAAGGATTTTTCCATAAGGTAATTAAGGTGTAACGTGGATTAGGAGGAAAATAAAATGACTCCTTATCTTCTTTTGTGTAAATATTTTCCCTAATATACCACCTGCTGGAAGCCTCTGGCACAATATGATTGCAAGAATGGAACTTCTGTGAAGCAATTTTCTGAATTCCTAATTCAGTCAAAAGTGGGACAGCCCTTGAGTTATCCAAGATGTTACCTCAAACCACTGCTTTGCCCTATTTTTTCAGTTATGCCCCAGAAATTTCCATGTATCAGTCTTCCTGTTTGGTGATAATTCCTTTAGCATCTCTTCAAACCTGAAATCTAATCAGTTAACAAATGATCTTTCTACTACGAAGTCTAAACCTCATACTCACCTTCTCATCTCATGCTAACTGGTCTCATGGATCCTAAACACACACACACACACACACACACACACACACACTGCTAAATGGGGTATTCTCTTCTGGGCTGATGTGTTTTTTTCTCCTCTGTACCCACTCAAGCTCACATTCTCCAGGTAAATATTCTAGATGACCCAGTCCAGTCCCTTAATATTTAAGTACCACAAATTCTTTGAAAACAAATTCCAGGTCTTTGATGGTAATGGACTTTGCTTCATTTTAACATTGCTTGAAATTTACATGGCTTCCAAAAGGTCCTTGGTTCTCTCAGCCCTAATCCATATTTCCATCCTTATCCTCCCTTCTACACACATACACACACACTCACATGACAGATCAAGAACAGGAAACTCTTTGATTATTATGTATTATTTGTTCCTTGTTTACTCCCCTACTTTCCTCAATGACCAAGAATATTATATTTTATTTGTTAATGAAAAATAAATATTTGTTCATTATTTCTTTGATGGCTAGAGACGGAGGACATGGCTACTAAACTGCCCAAATAAATACCAGACACAGTAGACACCAAAAATGTCAATGCCAGTGGTGTTCCTGAGGAAGTTGTCTTTGAGAGTGGAAGCTGGAGTGGGAAAGATTTTAATTAAACTACATATGAAACTACACAGATATGTGAGCCAGCTTTCTGTTGCTGTGATAAGATACCTCAGAAAATCAACTGAAAGAGGAGGGATTTATTTTGGCGCATGATTTCAGGAGTTTTGGTTCATGGCTAGCCAGCTCTATTGCCTCAGGCCTGTGGCCAAGCAAAAGCACTAAGGTAGAAGGGCATAATGGAGCAAAGCTGCTGACTTCACGGCACCTAAAGAAGAAGAGGAGAGAAGGAAAGAACATGACAGGAAGCAGCTGGGGAAAAGACAGAGTCCTCAAGTCTATGTGTACATAGCTTACAGCCTTCAACTAGGTCCCACGTCCTAAATCCCATCACCTCCCAATAATGCACTCCCAAAATACGAGCACAACAATGGGCTGATCTACTGATGCAACTGGGTTCTAACGACATCATCACTTCTTCAAAGCCCTCAACTCGGAACACTTGCACACTGAGGACCAAGCCCTCGCACGTGAGCCTTTGGGGTATATATCATATCCAAACTACAACATGATTTTCAACAACCTCTGCTTGATTTTCCCCTTGGAAGAAGAGCAGAGCACCAGGATGGTCCTGGCCCTCTGGCCCGTCAGCTTGGAAACATACACCTCCTTCATACCCAACCAGCTTCTTCTCCACAACACAGAAATAACTGCTGGAATGTTTGCGGAGTACCCTGTCTTGGAATTTATCTCAAAGTCTTCTGATTATTTATTTGTGTCAGTCTCGCACAATTATAGTTTCCAAAATTAGCAAATTAAAATACAAATGCCAGTTAAATTTAAACAGTGAGCAATTTTTTAGTACCATATGTCCCAAATACCATAGAAAATATATTTATGCTTTTAAAATTGTTCTTTGTATCTCTGGAATTTGAGTTTTTATCCTGTATTTTAGCTGGCAATCCTATCCACATAGACCAAATCTATTACTTTATTCATGTCACCTACCTTATACCATGATTTGTTCTTAACAGGCACTTCACAAATATGATTATTAGATATAAATTTATAGATTTATTCAGTGCTTAATCAGCATAAATACAGTGAAAAATTAAATTTCCACAAGAAAAAAGCAAAAAAAGAAGTATTAAATGCTTATCCATCTGCCTGATCGGTATGGGTAGAATTATCTAAAAAGAAGGAAGATGTTGCTTAGAAAGAGTAAATGAGAACATGTTTTCCCATTTTGAATAACACCATTAGTGAAGTGATTCTCTCAAACACTATAAAAAATTGTATAAACAGTGGTCTAGGTCAGAGGAGGCCATTGGCATTTGTACCATTGCCTACACACAAAGCTTTCCAGGTGGGCAAAGCTGTCTGGCCTCATTTCACCCTCAGCTTGTGGTCCTTCCTCCTTCCCCAGAAGGCTTCCTACAAGTCATAGTTCTTAGGAAAGAGATAAGAAATTGGAAAATCTACCACCATGGAGTTGGGACCAGATAAGAAAAACAAGCTGTTGAGATTCTGCTTTAGCAATAAAGAAAGGAATTAAGAAACTGATGTTTCATTGGTGGAAAGATGAATGCAGAAGATAAAGAATATAGAAAAGTCTCTTCAGGGTTGAAGTACACACTGAGAAAAACACAGAAAGCACAGTAAAATATTCAAGGCTGCACAGATTATCAGCAAGTCACTTTTTCACTGTAACAATACAGTTTTATAAAACCTCAGACCAAAGTTTCTTCACAGGGACTTCATTATTAATTCTTTGGATACTAGAGCTTCTGCATTAGTTTATCTGTTGTCCAAACGAGCCATCTGCTATATTTTTATTGACCAAAGCTATTGTTAAAATTTAAAGGCTATATGTGCTATATAGAAATTAGTTGAAAATAAATGGTCTGTAGAAAGCAAAGAAAAAAAAGTGAACCTATGTAACTCACTACTCAGAACATCAGTAAACTTTGCTTATTTCCCTTGTCTTAGTTACTTTTTCTTCACTGGGACACAACACCCAACACCCAAACCTATGGGAGGAAAGGTTTATTTTAACTCACAGTTTTGGGAGGTCTCAGTCCATTCATGGGAAATGATGAAGGGCATGGCGGAGGGCCTAGTCAGAAAAGATCTGTTCGTTACATGGCGGCGGGAAACAGAGTGAGAGTAGAAGATGGGCCAGCAAGGGATGTGCGCCCTCCCAGTTCATTCCACGGTGACCCACCGCTTCCGTCCAGGCCCCATCTCTTAACAGCGTATCTATGAATTAACAATATAACTTTCATGATCCAATCACCTTCCAAATACATGGGGTTTTTCAAGGGTCATTCCAGGTCCAAACTTTAACGCCCCCTCAAGAAAAGGTTTTACCATATTTATTTAGGAAGGAAACATCAACCCAAGCATGGAAGCTAGCTCTGCCCTTTTGTCACTAAAAATCCTGGAACATGTGATTTCACTTCTCTGGCCTTGCTTTTAAAATGGAGGTATTACGCTTACTCTATGGAATGAAAGTCAGTTAACCTCTGTGGAACACTTAACACAATTCCCCAAAGAGATCTATTTCATGCTTCCTTATTCCTTCAAGTAAAATTCCCATCATTATCATCACCACCAACATGGTCACTGCCTACTGCATGCAAATTGTTTTTTTACAATCCATTATGGAGCATGGCAGATGGTGCATTCTAGTCCCTATTCTGTCAATCCTAAAGGTCCTGGCAAGGCTAGAAGTGCAGTTTAGTGGCCGAGCACTCACCAAGGGTAGACGAGGATTTGAGTTCCATCCCCAGCACTTCAAGCCTAAATAAGTTAAATAAATAATTAAATAAATAATAAAAAAAGAGTAAAAGCCTTGACCACTTGACCATACCCCATTGCCTCTAAAAGTTCTTTTGCTCCTGGCTTATATTGTCTCTGCACTTGAATCAAATTTACTGACATTTAATAACAGTGAAACCAAGAGTTCCCAAGGTGTGGGAATGAGCCACCCTCTCCCAAATCAGGTGGAAAATTTTGAGTGGTCCGAAGTTGAGTAAGGATGTTCCAGGAACAAGAAAGAGCTCTGCTCAGCCTAGGACCCCGCTGACAGTGGGAAAGGACTGGCACCTGTGGGGGGGGGGGGGGGATGATTAGGGCCCAAGAGAGGAAAGCAAACACTTCCGGAAGCAGCTGGAAATCAATTATCAAGGCCAATAATGGGTGAGAGTTTGGAACATTGTTTACCAAAATTAAAGAAGAGATGCCTCTGGAGTTTAGGTCTTTCTAAATTAACATGTTTTGTTTCTCACTTGAAACCAAATGTTTCAGAATTTCAAAAGCAGCATCCCAGCACTTACTCCTTACACAGATGTATGAATTTGTTTAGACAAGGAAATTTATTACAGCTTTTTAAAAGAGAAAAAAAAAAAAGGAAAAAAATAAACCAGATGCCGGCCAATAGGAAACGAGCTAAGTAAAGTGTTGTTTGTTCACTACCACAAAATATTTGCACCGACGAAAAAGAAGAAAATAGATCTCTATGAGCTGATATGGACAGAAACAGAGTCTAAGACAGCTCTTTTGTTCAAAGAAAAGGCAGAGCCAGACTCCACCAGAGAACACACATTACTATGCCAGCTTCTACTCCCCATGGCCCAGTGCCTGTGTACAACCATATAAGGAAACTCTGCCAAAACATATTAAGGGGAAAGAAAGGGAGGTGGGTGTAATCTGGTTCAAAGGAGCATACACATAAACATTGAGTGTATAATTTTATGCATAAAATGTTTCTGGAAGAACGCTTCAGAAATTGGTAATAATGATTGCCTCTAGGGAGAAGAACTGAGGGTGACGGGTGGAAGCTGACTTTTCACTATACATTTCTTTTCACCTTATGCATGTAATTTTCTTTTCTAATGACATACCCACAGGCTATTGCAGAAAAGAACCATGCCTACAGCTGTGATGCTATCTGTCCGCCCACTCACCCACATTTCCCAGCAACAGACATGGGGGTGTCATGCCCTGATTCTACCCACATGGAAGCAGTGAAGGGCATCAAGTGCAGACTTTGAACTGGAACACACTGTGCTTTCTACATCACTCAGCAATACAACTCATCTCGAAATTATTTTCACTAGATTCTTCTCATTCGAGTCCTATACTCACCCAGATCCAAAGAAACGCGAGCTCTTTTTCGGCTTCTACCAATCACAGCAGAAAAACAAAGTATGCAAGCAGTCACTGATAATTCCTGCGATGGTCAGCTCTTAGCCCAGTTTATAAACTGTGTCTCTAATGCTGTGCTTCCCTACACAGAAGAGGCCACTCTAGAGAGTGTTAACTGCAAAAACAGTGGTTCAAAGAGTCCTGAGAACTGTACCAGCTCTGGACCACTTACCAACAGCATGACTCTATGCAAGTTCCAGATACATACTGTCTGTTTTTTCACCTACATATTGGTAAGAAAAACAATACCTATTTCAGAGAGCACAGTGCCATCTCAGTGAGATAACATATATACTACACATCCTCGTTACCTCCATAACTGCCCCAAACATATGAGGTTTTTGGAGAACATTTCAGATTCAACCCTCAACAGGCTTCCTCCCATACCTTCTTTAATGAGGAAAAAAAAAAAAAAAAAAAAAAAACCCTTTCTCACAGCCTGTAAGGAACTGTGGCCATATTTTGTGCCACATATCCCTCATTTTCCTGTCCCAATGCACAGATTCCCACTCAGTCCACCTGATGGGATCCAGAGAAGACACTATCACAAAACAGTGACCAAAGACATACAATCCTGCATGGCGACACTTGAAATTATGGTTCCTCTCTGTGTAAATTTCATTTGGGAACTAGACAGATGGGACAAATAGCAGTGAGGTAGAAAATAAGGTAGAAGCAATGAGGCCTGAGCCATAGAAAAGCCATTCCTCAGCAGGGTTGTGAGAATCTTGTGCTCCAGAAAGGTAAACATTTTGATTAAACAGAGTAAGTTGACTAGTAGGGAAAGAAAATCAGAGAGAAGAACTCCAAGATCAATCCCTGCTCTCCCAAATATCCTCTAATCAGCACAACTGAAATGTCAGCTAATATTTTTAACATTCTTATTGAGATTCATTGAGACCTGGTGGCACAAGCCTGTAATCCTAGCACTCTTGGAAGCTGAGGCAGGAGAACCGCAAGTTAGTGCCGAGCCTGGGAAACTTAGTGAGACCCTGTCTGAAAATAAAAATTTAAAAATGGACTGGGGATATGAAGTAAAAGTGCCCTGGGTTCAATCCTCATTAATACAAAGAAGAAGGAGGAAGAGGGAGAGAACATGGGGAAGAAACAGAAGAAGCACAGGGAGAAGAGAAGGAGGAGACGGCAGCACGAAGTTTTCTTTAGTTCCTCAAATCAGAGCAGGGACCCTGGTTGTTAAGTGAATTTGAAACTGGCTTTCACCCTAGAAGTTTCTGTCAATCCCTGGAGAATTTGAACTTCTGCTTTGATATTTGCACACAGAACTACAGAAAGCCACCCAAGATGGGTAATCTAAAAATGAGGACCCTACCCACAACACATTAGAACCTCAAAGAACTACATCTTCAGAGTATAGGTGACTGAGAAATGGAGCCCATTGCACAGAAGGCAGTAGCAGGGAACCATGCCTGTCTTCATCTTGAGGCTGAGGAAGGTTTAAACAACCTCCCCTGAGTTTCCACAACCATATGCCAGTTCTTACATGGCTTACAGTCTCAACGCAGAATGTAATTCATAGAGTACCTAGGTTGGTACTTTGAACTTCAAGCCAGTTCTTAAAGGATTTTCACAGATAAAGATTTTTTAAAAAATAATCACACACAAAGAGAAAGGGAAAAAAAAAAAGCCATGTGTATCTTTAAAGAGAATCTCCTTCACCCTGAAGTTTCTGTCCTTGGAGAAACCTTGGAAAGCCATGAGATTCATTTTCATGCTGCAGTGAAGTCATCTTTTGTTGTTAAACTTTAGAAATTTTTATTTAAAAAAAATCCCTCATCTCCATTTTCTGCCTCTAAACAGTGTGGTAATCACAGGTCTTAAGGACAAGAGTCGCAGAAGTTTTGTGGCCTCTACCTGACATAGAGCCTCGCCCTGGCTCCTTTGCCGCCGCCAGCGCCCATGACCTGTGCATTTCTCTTCTGTCTCTGCTTGAATGACATACTGGGTGAACAACAGGGGCTTATGGTATCTGAGTGGGACTTGATTACAGAAGAAATGTATTAGGAGGCTCTTGTGGGAAATCTAGCTTATGCAAATCAAGCCCGATTTGGATGACTATAAATGCTTGAGAATTAAACAGAGTAAAACCAGAGGGGCAAAGGAATGACCACCTAATTCCCCACAAGGGTTGAACCCAAAAACAACTAGTCTTATCATTTTAGACACAATAGGATATAATCCACAGTCGAAAGTCTGGCCTCTGTAGATAAATCTGTCACAAAAAGGTGAATACAGCAACTGTTAGCCAGCTTTAAAAGACATTATACGACGCTATTACCAAAGATGGCATTTTGTAAACCTGTGCTGCTCTTCCGGGAATGATCGCCCCGTTTCAAATCCCTAGTCCTATACACGAGGATAAAAACGTCTTTGATTCTCCAGAGAATTCTGTGTTGGCTGTCTGCCAGACTGCTGCTAAGACTGCTTTTTCTTAACATCTCACCAGTACTTCTGTTTGTGGTCTTGCTAAACAAGCAACCACTTGCTTGTTGACAAGACTCTGAAGGTTCCACATTTCAGGTGAGTGGCAGGAAGGCAGAGAGGAACAGAACTTCTCGTCTTCCCTGTGGGTTAAATTAACATTGTTTGGTTAATACAATTAATCAAAGGGAAAGAAGATGCACTCAGGAGCTAAAGTCTGTGCCTACTTAATTTCTATTTACTCTGGGAGGGACTGTTTTGAGATTAATTGAACTTTTATCTGGAACGCCCAGTTGTGTGACCCTTCTCTTCCTCTGCAATGAGCAAGCCACGGCACAATTATTTCCTGCTGAAGGTCAGGTACACAGTGATATTTGAAAACAATTCATCATCAGGCCAAGAGGAAGTGAGAAGGGCCTTCTGATTCCTCTTTTCCTTGTTTGGAAAACCATTTTTCAGTTTCAGATTGAGTGAAAATTTAAGGTCTAGTGGTGATAATGTTGTTAAAACACTAACTCAGTTACACATCCATAACAGATGAGGTTGGCAAAAGTCCATCTGATCTGTACTGTACAGAATCATTTGGATCCTAGGGCAATGAGGCCACAGAGGAGCTGTTTAATATTTCAATTGATATCTCAGCAAAAAACTTATTTTTCTTCTCTCTTCTCAATTTACTTCCTTTGAGAAGGCTTATTTTTCAAAAGAGTACTGCCTGAAATTTGGCCATAGTAACTTCTGATTCAGGGAGTTGGTCCACTATCTTAAATCACCAAATATTTATTAAGCATCTACATGTCGAAGATATTATGCCATGTCAGCTGAATCAAATGGCAAGCAGAAGGAGAAACGTAAAACTAACCAATTTTTGCAAACTGTATAACTGAAGGTCTTAAGCAAAAACATAATTTTTAAGCTTCATGAATTCTTACATAAGCCTTACTTAAAGGCTTCTGATCTGTTATTTATCTCAGAATATACTTGACATCTTCATTCATTCCTAGGAATCCACTGTTGGCATAAAACAAAGTATTACCTTTCTCTTATTCTTATTATCAACAACAACAAAAAAACCTCTTACGATGCTGCCATTATGGTACAGGCACTGTGCTTGGCAATGTCAGGATAATGAAACTGTTATTTTTACAACACAGCAAATTCTAGTGAACAAGTCAAAACTTACAACAGGGAATGGGGAATCTGGACACAAAGGAGCAAAAAGAGATTCTTAGTTGTGTGGACTTACTCTGTCCTTTCTCCAACAGAGTGATTACAAGAATCTATGCATATGTGTGTAAAAACTCACTGGAATATAACCAAAAAATGAATTTCATTGCATGCAATGTTTTGTTTTAATTCTAAGGGCAGAAAAGGAAGATGAAAGAAGTTTTCCTACAGATAATGAGCTAAAACTTTAGAGCCTCTCACAAGCACAGCCCCCAGGAAGGCTTTGTTCTTATTTTTTATTCATTTACACCAAAAGAGAGACAGAGAGAGAGACAGCCATACTCCAAACTTTACAAGCTTAAGGACTTATAAAACTTAGCTCATCCCTTGGAGGTATGACTGTAAAGTAATTAAATTTATTTCTCTAAGTCAAACATAAGAAAAATTAAATAGTAACATAAAACAGTAAATGCTAAATGCCAGGAATTCAGAAGAAAGAATAATAACTGAGGATTAGGAAAGTCAGCAGGATTTGGATTGGGCTCCATCTTTGGTGGTGCGTCATTGATAGTTCATTCTCATTGCTCCCACACTCTCTCTGCACCCCATCTGGGAGAGCCAATATGAAACCTGGGTGCCTTCTCCTTTGGTGTTGGCAGTAAATTCAAGCCACACAAGCCCCCGCCTATGGGGAACCTTAAACCCAACCTCTGTGCAAGTGTCCTTTCCCTGCTCTCTCCAGACACTCTGGACCAGCTTGGAAGCCTGGCTTGCTTCCACACATAACCTCATCTTGTGAGTAATAAACTTTCTCATGTCCTCTTAGTGGCTGGTCAGTGACTGGACAGCCAAACAACCAAACCTGGAGTGGGAACAAAATATTGGGTCTATCTAGTTCTGTTTTGCAAGTCTTAAAAATTGATATAATTTATATACAGAGAGGAGAAAATACAGACATTTAAGGAGTAAGTGGTTTATGCAAGACATGAAGGTGGAAGGGTAAAACATGCTTATAAGATAGTTTAATTGAAAGAACACATTTGCATAGATGTATCAGAGAGCTGTTACAAGGCTGAAGTGGTCGGGGGGAGGGGCAGTGGACTAGATCAGAAATATGGATATTAACTTATACATGTTAAGAATTAGCAAAGTTTTTTATGGAGAAATAATAAAGTCAATAAATATTTTGAGACTGCCTATTGTTGTGGTTTGGATCTGCAGTGTTCCCCAAAAGCCTCACATACTTATGGATACTATGTATTGTTGGGAGGCGGGGCTTTGCTGTAAGGGGCAGATGCTTGGGGCTTGATCTACAGGCGTGTGTGCTGGTTCTGCCCTTCCTCTGAGAGTTGGCTCTGTTCATGCCATGAGGAGCTCTGTCTCAGGCCCCAACTGCAGACCCAGCTCTGGCCCTAGCCCTGGCATGTGATTCCACCACTTCTAGTTGCCCACCTGTGAATGGACTGTGGCCTTTTGAAACTCTGAACTAAAATAATTCTTTCCTTCCTAAAGATGTGGATATTGGGTATTCTATCCCAGCAACAAAAAAGTAACTTAGACACATACCTCATTGTAACGTGTAGGATGGGGTGCAGGAAGGGCCAATGACAAATTAGTGGATACATAAGTGGACACAAGTTAGTGAACTACTTGTTACATAAATCGTTTAGGACAGGTGACTAGAACACATGTTAGGGCTATTCAATTACTACCCTATATAATATATTAAAATTTCAGAGATAAATACAAACACTTCGGTAATTTTTAAAATTCCACCTTTGTTTAAGGAAAAGTTTTCTGCAGACAAAACAAAGACATCACAAAGAGAAATATTTAGAATTTTCATTATAAAAATATTAAACTTCTATCTATCCTAGAGGATCATGAAAATTTCTTCAGTAGCAAAAAACAGACTATAAAGTTTTGAGATGAATCCGACAAAAATGTTGATGCCCTTGACATATACATCAACAAGGAAAATATTAAGGCCTTAAATAATATACATAGGACACAAGCAACTTATACATAAAAATAGAAATAATAAATGTGCAAATGTTTAATATCACCATTAAAGAACTGTAAATTAAAATAAGACATTTTTCTTATGTATCATATTAGTGATTTTTAAAGTTATATTAATTATTGGTGAAGCAGGGGTGAAATTCACATTCCCCCATACCTCTCTTTGAACAAAAAAATGGGCTTAAAAAAAGTTTTAGGTACAGAAATCAAAGTACAAAATCAGTGCCCTTTTTTACTATTTTATAGTTTACTTTCTATAAACCAGGTAAAAAAATTATCAGAACCTCAGACAAAGGATAGAATCAGATGTATTGTGTAGTAAGCACAAATAACAAGTAAATGGTTTTCTCAAGTTCTTTTCACTAGAATGTTCACTGTGACTCATCACAGTAAAGACCAGGAGCAAGCAAAATGTTCAAAAATTCAAGAAATATTAAATTATGGCATTCTGCTCAGTTGCAAGATGAACAGTAAGGGTTCCCTTTTCATCATAACTGATAGCAGGACATAAAGAAACACAGACCCTATCTCTGACAACAATGAAAGATAATTTGTATTCATAGAGTTTTATAAAATTATCATAAACTAGATGACTTACAGCAATAGGAACATATTTTATCACAATTTTGGAAGCTAGAGGTTCCAAATCAAGGTGTTAGCACAGTCATTCCACCCCTGAAGACCCTGCAAGAAAAGCCAGGCCTGGTGGCACAAGCCTGTAATCTCAGCACTCTGAGAGGCTGAGGCAGGATAGCCTAGGGACCTAGCAAAACCCTGTCTCAAAATCAAATTTTAAAAATAGACTTGAGGTGTAGTTCTTTGTAAAGACCTTGGGCTCCACTCCAGTGCCATAACAAATAAATAAATAAATAAATAAATAAATAAATAAATAAATAAATAAATGCCTGCAGGAGAACCACAGAGTACCTATTGCCTTTCCTGGCTTCTTGTGGCTTCAGCAATTCTTTGCCTTGGGGTTGTATTACTCCAATTTCTGACCCCATGGTCACTGCCTTAGCGTCTTCCTGCCTGTAGAAAAATACTAGTGATGGCATTTAGAGTCCACTTAGATAATCCAGAGATTAGATTAGATAATCATCTAATATCAAACTTATTTTTTAAAAACCTTTTCCCAAATAAAGGAACATTCACAGATTCCAGGCACAGCGACCTGGGGGCATAGGGGATTCTACCTACCACAACAGCTATATTTTATCCCACAGAATGTAAATTAAACATAGATGGGAGCATAGTAAATAATTTGGTAGAGGGAAAGAGATCAAACCAAAATGCCTGCAAAGTGTATGACACTAAATAACAACAACAACAACAAAAAAAACCTAACATACTAACACTAATTAAATGCTAGTTTGGTTTAGAATCTTGCAAGAGTACTCGCTTCAGCAGCACATACACTAAAACTGGAATGATACATAGAATCTTGCAAGAGCTCAGAAGATGGAGACACAAGGTATCTTATAAAGGACGACTGGGAGTCAGGGAAGCCGTAGTCAGCTAAAGATGAGAATTTATTGATAACTGTATCAAGGGCAGTTTTCATTTCTACTTTGGATGGTGAGGTAACTATCAACCCTCCACCTTTTGTACATAAAAAAACAAATCCTGAGTCAGGTAACATAAAAATGAACAGACAGGACAGGATGCAATACTGTGCTGAGAACAGAAACTGAGTGAGGATTGGATCTTGGATGTTGAAACTGGAGGTATTTCCATTGCCACCTGCAGAGCACAATCTGCCAGTCTCATGTCCCCAGGCAGAAGAGAGTAACCTTCTTCTCCAGAGGCCACGCACTAGGAGAGGCCAATGCATACTAACATGAAAGGGGGTCAGTTACAAAGCTCTGTGTTCACCAATTATACCATATGCGCCAGCCCCACCTTCGCACACAAAGCCTCCAGAAAGTGAGGAACACCTCCAACGTGAGGGAACAGAAGAAATGCTGAACACCAAGTGAGAAGGCATCATGGAAGCTAACACAGGGTAGAGAGCAGAAGAAAATTCAAAGATTCAAAAAGTCTGTAACTAATAATTCATAGAATAAAATATAGCAAAGCATGACAAAACCAATAGGAAGATTTAAAAAATAAGATTTAAGAAAGAACAAAGGGCTGGAGGAATGGCTCAGTGGTTAAAGAGCTTGCCTCGCAAGTGTTAAGTCAAGCGCTAAGTAGCCAGGTTCGATTCCTTAGTACCACACAAGCTAGGCGTGGTGGCGTACACCTGTAATCCCAGCACTTGGAAGGCTGAGGCAGGAGGATTGCCATGAGTCCAAGGCCAGCCTGGGCTCCGTAGTGAGTTCAAGACCATCCTGGGCTAAAGAGAAAGACCCTGTCTCAAACAAACAAACAAACAAACAAACAAACAAACAAAAGAAAACAAAAATTAGGAGAAATAGAGATTGACATTAAAGATAGAGAATCCAGAAGTCTAGTTTAATAGGATGAATGATAAAAAAAAATAATAGAAGGAGGTTACCAAGGGAAAAAAAATAAAGTTCTTCAAACTACTGGATGCGAATCTCCACAGTTAAAAGCCAATGAACTTAACAAATAAAGATCTGCATTATTATGCAACTTCAAATCATTGAATACAGACACTTAAAAGGTCTCAGTCATAGGACGAGGAAGAGAACAGTTCTACCATGGGTCATAATGTAAAATTGTGCAAGATTTTTACCAACACTGAAACTTAAAATTTTGCCAATGGAGCAATAAATACCTCAAAAATTCTGAATGAAAGTTATTTTTAGCCTAAAGTCCTCTACCCAATCAAATTTTTACCGAATGTAAAGACTTTTTTAGTTAATAGATTATATTTTTTACAGTAGTTTTAGATTTCCAAAAATATTGAGCAAAAATTAACAGTAATCCCACACATCCCTTTCCAACATCTTTTCTCACCCCTCCTGTCAATTTCTTCTACTGTTAGATATTCTATATTAGTGTGACACATTTGCTACAACTGAAGAATGGATATTGGCACCTTATTACTAATGACAGTCCATGATTTATACTAGGCCGCACTGCTTGTGTAATACTCTTCGATGAGCTTTGACAAATGGCACAGGCTCATATCCCCAGCCCTTTGGGTACTTAAGGCAGGAGGGTTCCAAGATTGAGCCCAGCCTAGGCAACTTTAAGGACTTGGTGAGACCCTATTTCAAAATCAAAAGTAAAAATAAAATAAAAATGGGATGTGGATATACCTCAGTGCAATGGCCCTGTATTGAATCCCCAATGCCATAAAAAATGTATATACCATCATATATTATATAGAAATTGTACAGCCTAAATCTTCCCATACACCACCTATCCACCCCTGCTCTTGAACCCTTGACAATCAGTGTATTTTTGTTACATTTTTTATACTACTGCATAGTTGAAACTACTTAGTATAGTCAATCTTCCCAAACTAGCTTAATTCACTTAGCAATATGCACTTAAGATTCCACCATTTCTTTCCATATTTTTTTCAAAAGAAAAATGTCTCTAACTTCTTCTCATTGCTTCTGTATTCCATTTTGTGGATGTTCTCCAGTAGGTTCATACCCCTACCAAACAATATCTTGGTTGCCTCCATACTTTGGCAACTATGAATAAAGCTATACAGATTAACATATGGGTATTTTTGAGTAAATATAAATCTTCACTTCGTTCAGGTAAATAGCAGAGAACACAGAGAAAACGACCGCTGCAGTGTGTGATTTAAAAAGCTGCTACCATTACTTCGTAAGTTGTCATGCTATTTTGTATTCCCATGAGGAATGTGTGAGGATTCCTCATGCTCCACCGCCCAGCCGCCATTTGGAGTTGTCAGTGTTTGGGATTTGAGAGATTCTATCAATACCTGCACTGGTATGCCATTACTGTTTAAATTTGCAATTCTCTAATAACATATGTGGCACTTCTTATGCTTACTTGACATTTGTGTGTCTTCTTTGGTGAAGTGCCTTTCAGACATATTTACCTATTTTTTAAATTGTGTTACTACTTCCTGTTTGCTGAGTTTTTAAATGTTCTTTGTATATCTCAGATAAAGTCTTCTTATCAGACATGTGCTCTGTAAATACTTGTTCCCAGGCTGTTACTTGTATTTTCATTCTTTTAAAAATAAGGACATGTTGGACAGACAGTCTCTCAGGAATTTGCCTGTTTTGCGCTCTTTCTTAGGATGCTACTCGAGGATACACACCATCTATGTGTGAGAGAGAAATAAAAAACAAACATGAAAACTAAAATAAGACCCAATACAAGGAATTGACAAAAGGAATTCCTGGTCTCATGGCAGAATAACATCTCAAGACTGTCATTGTGAGCAAGTAAAAAGCAATGGTCTCCTCCCCAAGGCCTAGAGAACAGTCTCTGGACCACAAGAAGGAAGCAATATCTTTTCATATTTTACTTTCATGTTAGCCTTCTACATTTTTCTTGATATCTCATAAGTTAAATTCTTTGTTACAGAAAAAGATATATTTTGTAAACAAGGAATACAAATATTGGAGGTGCAGGTCATTCCTTGGTATTCTCGGGGGATTGGTTTTAGGACCCAACACACACCTACAGACACGAACATCCACAGATGTTTAAGCCCATCCTGTAAAATGGTGGAGTATTTGCATATAACTTCCAAACATCCTTCCGTATCTTTCAGGTCATCTGCAGATTGCTTGTAATACCTACCAAACTGCAAGTGACATGTGAATAGTTGTTATGCTGTATTGTTTAGGGAATGGGGGCAAGGGGGGGCGGGGAGATGCATGCACATGTGTAATATTAATACAATTTTTTCAAATATTTTTGGCCCACAGTTGGGTGAATCTCTAGATGCAGAATCCATAGAAGTGGAGGGCTGACTGCGCTAAAAAGAAAGAAAGAAAGAGAGAAAGAAAGAAAGAAAGAAATTGATAACATCCTGTCACTAAAAAGATCTAGAGACATTTGACCAAGGGAGAACAAGTCCAGGATGGAGCTGGAGGTCAGAGGGCTTCAGAGGGAATTTTGCAGAACAAAATAGAATGGATAAATTATATGACAGACTTGACCATGTGGAAAATTATAGAGAGCCGTTCTATAGAGCTATTAGAAGTGCAGGGACTTACTGTGTGTCAAAGAAATTCAAGCAGATGAAAATGACATTTACTCATTCAAAAAAACCAAGAAAAAACAAGATCAGAATATATTATGTGAATCAACAGTAGTAATCACAATAGTGATCACAAAAATACTAAATAGGTATCAGATAAAAATTAAAATATAATTACATCAAAAAGATTCAAGAAAAAAGCAAAGGTAAATAAAAGTCTTCAGTATAGGTACTAAACTTGAAAAATAAAGAATAGAATATTAATACTAGTTTGAAATACCAAAGAATACAAAGTATCAAAAGGAACTGCTAAGTAATATAAAAAGAAGCTGCTATATAAGAAATGAATGTAGTTCCTCTTGAAGCAGACAGATCAGGGAAAGAGGGGAAAGGGTTGGTATTTTTATGCCATGTAGCACTATTTCATCTTATAAAATATTTGCATATAGTGGTTACACATTACATATTAGTAAAAACAAAAATAACTTTAAAAATTATAGCAACTCATAAGGAAATTTGTATCAAATAATATTTTGAATAATAATGATACAGAAAAACACTCCAAATGTTGAAAGAAAAATGGTAAAATGAAAATTGATCAAATTGTAAGCAAATACTATTATTTAAAATTTTCCCAACTTAGCAAAATCCAAATATGGCTATCATTAGCATAAAATCTAGAAGGAAATACATCATAAAACATTTTTATAATACATCAAAATAATCACTGCTTTACTCTAAAGCAATAATGATTTTAATCTAATTTTTCATTTGTCCATGTGGAAAATTATCTAGAATCACTTTACAGAGGTATTAGGAAGTATAAACACTCATCGTGTATCAAAATAACTTAAGCAAATGGAAAATAATTATTAACTTAAAAAAACAAAACAAAAAACACACAAAATTATCGCATACTACATAGGTCAATTTTTTTGAGTATACATTATAGCACTCACTACTTCCCTAGGCAGGGGAAGAACTTTTTAAGAATCTTTCTGACCTTCGATTACAATGAAAATTGCTGAATGGCAATCAGGATTCACGTGTAACTGACGTGACCCAGACCACAGCAACCTGAAGGACACCAATTGCGTCGTGCTGGGCTAAAACTTCCTTTTGCTCTTTCACCTCCTCCATTTCTCCTGGGAGAGGACCCACCCACAGAGAATTTCTGAGCATCCCAGGAGCTGTCTCAGACGTGCCCCAGAGCAGTCCCATCTCATGTAGAAGGGACGCTGCTGTCAGAGTGTGGTGGCATACCCTGCAGGAGCCCTGGGGACACGGAGGTGACAGCGCTAACCTATGGCCTCTGGAGATGTCAGTCATCCAAAATCTCTCTGGGCCACATCTCCATCTTGATAAGGTTTTTTAAAGGGCAATAAATTTGCTCTTTAAAAGTATATTTTACTTGCTTATCCATCTAAAGTTTCTCTCCTCTCTCTCTCTCTCTCATACACACACACACACACACACACACACACACACACACACACACACACAAACTCACACACATTGCAGGAATCAAAGTACATATCTGAGCCAAAAAAAAAAAGTATCCTGAGTATCCTGGTCCCAGATATCTGTCTGAAGCCTTTTGCTGAGCCAGACTTGCTAACCTGGCCCCCTGCAGCTCAGCTGGAATTCTTACCTTGGCAGCTCCTTGGTCTGTGAGTAAAGAATCTGGCTGGACTGCCTTACAGACCCACGGAGACACCCAGTCACATTTGAGTTCCAAAAGAGAGCACACCCACATGTTATGCCAAGGACTCGGGATACAGAGAAATTGAATAGATCGCTCTAAATCACACATCTAGTTAAGTGGCAGGCTGGCTCCAGGCTATGTGTTTTCATCTAAGTCTCAGGTAAAATGCCACTTTGTCCATGGTAGTAACAGCCCTCGGCGCAAGGCTGCCCGGGCTATGAGACCTTCCTGAACTCCTTCAGTCAGGACTGAATCATACTTCATATTCCCACAGTGCTTCAGCTCTAGAGGATGTGACATGGTCAGTGGTTACTTTACAGTGGTTAATTTCAGACTCCCCCACTAAGACATAAGGTCTGTAAGGAAACCACCTCGCCTGACGGACTCTTCCACTGTTTGCAGGGTTCCCAAGATCACCTTGCACACAGCGTGTGCATGTAACACAGACTTGTACTGAGCTGGGGGCTGCGTGGGGCACTCAACTGATGGCGGGCAGCGACTGCTGGGTGCCTAGGCAACCGCAAACCATGTCACATGCCATTTCTCCACGAAAGGCTCAGTACCACAAAACACTAAGTGAAACCCTGGGAATCCGCCATTCTTTATAAGCCAAATTGTTCAATTTTGACAACTTCATGAATCGATTCAACATAAGAAAATAACCTTACTGAAATAGCCAATAAGCCATGGGAAATATCCCCTTTGGAGGTTTTGAAACCTCCCTTCTGGGATATCTTTTCTTGTCCATCTATATCTGTTAAGCATTTTTTTTAACAGTCAAAAAGTTCAAATTCTAGACTGCAGCCCTTCAGATATCCCAAAGCCCAGACAACAGAGGAAAAAATTGATTCCAACACCTTTGTTCAGCCACGGCTTCTCAGAGTTGCACATGTGGAGCCAGTTGTGAACAGGCCACCAGAGGAGGCAGTGCTTTGGTGCAGTTGAATGTTTCTGAGTCAGCTAAGAAATACATTCTGGAGCCTGGTAAACAGGGGCTTCTATGTTCAGTAAGTCCTTACTGTCCTTGGCACCCTCTCTTGTGTTCCCTGGCATCATTTAGCATATTGATCGGCCTGCATATTGATGTTCTGGGCACCATGCTGACCTTTAAAAATGATGTCAGTAGCAGGAATTGTCCAGTAGATGACAAGGTTCATGAACTGGCAGCTTTCTTTGGCCTGGCTTGCAGGCAGCAGAGGTAGCTGACAATGTAATTTACCCACATTTCACCTGGAAACAGTATCATTTCTTTGAGCTCTCTCTGGAGACCCTAATCTGGAAAAAGGCGCAAGATGCCTGTCAGACCAAACAATGCCTATCATATTTTATTACGTGGATGAAACATAAGACTTTATGCTCCATTAACAGGAGGTTTCATTTTCACTCCAGGAAGGTGGTTCAACGTTACAACATCTTATCTTGTTATTTCTTATGTTTTTAATATAAACTGCCTTAAAATTCCTCACTTCCATCCCCTGCGCCCACTGCCCCAGGCACCTAGAAGCTATATTATCAGATTTTAGAGTCTGAGATAATGTGGTACTGGGAGAGTGCCGAGATAGATATGTTGTGTGGTTTTTCTTTTTTAAAGAAAACTATGTCTGATAAAAAGAAGAAGTTTGCTCTCTAGTGGCTGACTTATAAAAGACTCTGAAAAACCACACAATGAGACAGCTTAGAAAAAGAAATTTAACCGTGATCTCTATGTAACAAGGTCTGAGTAATTATTTAGTTTTTATTGATTTTTAAACATTTTTCCTTACACTGAAAAACTATACTACAGCAAATGTTTCATGAATTTTTTCTGTGAAAAAATTCCTATCATTAAGCTATTCAATTCTAAGGTCTTAGAGTAGCAATTAAGGTTTCTGATGTTTTATTAGCCTATTATACCTTCAGAAAGCTCTATGGATTGGTTTAATACCATATAATTAATGTCTATTATAGACACATTGCCCAATAATATAATATCATTAGAGCTTTTTAAACCATTTTAGCTCTTTTCAGAAAGCTTACATAAATTCAGACAAATAGTATAATTATTAATAGGACGCTAATTAATATCATTTTATTACTCTTTTTTCTACAGTAACTCAATTTATAAAATTATACTATAATATGAATTATAAAGCAAGGAAGAAATATTCCACATGATTCTCTTCTTAACCATACACCTCCCACTATGTTTTCCTTCTATTTCATTCTTCCACTAATTTGCCTCAGTCTATGCAAGTCCACACCATTTTTCCCAACTTTCTTTTGTCTTCTTTTTTCTCTGGGGGAGTGGGGTTGGGTATTGGGCATCCAACCCAGAACCTTTGCGATCTTCCCGTCTCTGCCTCCCAAAATACTAGGATTACAGTCCTGTGCCACCAGGCCCAGCTTCTAACTTTCTTTGGTAGCCTCCATCAGATCACAGGAAACTGAGCAACAGTACTGATCCCTGCAGTTCCAGATTTTGATTGAAAATAAAAAGGAGGGGCAGTTACCTTGGAACCTTTCTACCTACACAGCAATAAGTATTTTAATGGATTTTCAGATTCATAATTTTTGTTGTTGTTGTTGTTGTTGTTGTTGTTGTTGTTCTTATTAGACCTATGAGAATGAAACCAGCCAACTGGAGGAGGATGAAGCCTTTCAGACCAGGACCACAGTGGAAGCGCCACAAAATATGGGGGTGGGGCAATGGGAGAGCTGCTAAAAAGGGAATGATACGGTCTGGCATACCTATTTTTTAATTTTTTCTGGCT
>PVKB01000701.1:448061-518062 GCA_004027205.1 Ctenodactylus gundi
GGGGGGGGGGGGGGGCGAATGGCAGTGGGACAGAGGTGGGGTGGGCCTTGACCTAGCCGGAAGGTGGGTGGAGATGCTGCTTAATGGAGCTAGACAGGCTGGGGAACAGCCTGCACGCAGGCGAGGGGCAGGGAGAATAGAGCTCCGCTGTGGTCACTGGGCTTCCATTAGGGATGCTTCATAGTTCAAGAACTGTCAGGTAATCTCTGTAAACTGGAGATGCCTGGTGATTTCTGCATGACCAGCTCTCATCCTGTTAGAGATCTAAAGGTCAGAGGGAAGACGTCAGGACTGAGGATTCATACATGGGCATCTTCAGAATGCAAATTACAGATAGATAGATAGATAGATAGATAGATAGATAGATAGATAGACAGACAGACAGACAGACAGACATAGACTTTTTTGAGACAGGGCCTAAACCTGAACTCACTAAATAATCTAGGTTGGTTTAGAGCTCACAGCAATCCTCCTGCCTCAGCTCCTGAGTGCTGTGAATTCTAAACCAAGTGTGGGACCCACACTTGGCTTCTGTGGTACCAGGGAACTGAACCCAGGGCCTCAGCTTGGCAAGGCAAGGTCTCTAGGAGCTGTGCTATTCCTGTAGCCCTTACAAGTCATGTTTAAAGATGAGATTTTTGGAGGGAACTTGGGTAGAAAAGTGAGGCCTGAGATGAAAGAAAGAAAGAGGGAGGGAGGGAGGGAGAGAGAGAGAGAAAGAATGAGGGAGAGAGAGAAAAGAGAGAGAGAGAGGAAAGGAGGGAGAGAAAAAGGATGGGAGGGAGGGAATGAAGGAGGGAGGGAAAGAGAAAGCAGCCAGCCCAGTCTGGTGGCACAGACCTATAATCCCAATACTCTAAGAGACAAAGACAGCAGTACTGCAAGTTTGAGTCCAGTCTGGGCAACCTAGGGATTTAGCCTCAAAATAAAAAATAAAAAATAGACTGGGGATGTAGCCCAGTATGAAGGCCCTGTGTTCCCTCTTCCATAACACACATACACACACAGACACACAGACACACACACACACACACACACTAAAGGAGCATCCAAGCTGAGTGTGATGGCATAAGCCTGTACTCCTAACACTCTGGGAAGCTGAGGCAAGGGGATCTCAAGTGTGAGCCCAAACCTGGGCTACTTTAAGAACTTCATGAGCCCTACGTCCAAATAAAAATAATTTTAAAAAAGACTAGGAATATAACTCAATGTAAAGGCCCTGAGTTCAATTCCCAGGGATGGGGCAAGAGGTAGTTGTGGGAAGCAACCAGGAAGACCGAGCAGAAGTGGCCAGCAGGGAGAAAAAAGAAAAGACAAGTGAGACAAGAAGAGAAGAGGTCAGGTAGGAAGAGGACCACGACATTTGACAAAACAGAGGCCACAGGTGATGTGGCAAAAACATTTTGAAGCAATGACAGAGAAAGAAGTGCCTCTTGTTCTTGCACTAATTCAGAATAGAAACCTAAAGAATTCCTTCTCAATTGTGCAAGACAGAAAAGAACAAGTCATTGGTGCGAACCTGGAAGAGCTCTCTGCTGTTTACAGTGATGGTTAAATTAGACTCAACTTCTGATCTGGAATCATCTTGGAATCCTCTTAAAGTTGAAATGGGCAGGAAATGAGATTGCTGCATGTCAGAAATCAAGTTATATACCATCTCACTAAGCAAATCGTCTTCTCCACAGATCGGCCGATGAAATGAAGAGAAGCTGAGATAAAAAGAGGAAATTGCCAGGGGAAGGGGAAATTTGATCTAGACGATGTAAGGACACACAAGGAGAGGAAAAGAGAAACAAACAAAAAAGTACCTTGGGGAAGAAAGAAGATATAAATAAGAAATAAACAGGGGTGAACTGTTTCTTCCTTAGGCAGATTCCAATATGAAAACTTGAATTACCTGCTAATCTCAGCAAAACAGAACCAGACAGAATAAATATGGAAAATATTTCTACTTTAAAATATTTCAGACTTTATGCCAAGGATTAGGAAACAGGAAAGAGTAACACATTTAATAGAAAAAAAGGAATTATAATATGAACAGGTGGGTTGGAGAAGCTGCTAATTTCCTGACAGCCGAAAAAAATATTACAGAGCTATTGAAAAATTACACATGCCAATCCTCTTTACTGGTTAGTTTCTACACAACTGGGTCTCTTGTTATGTTGCAGAAATGCCAGGGAAAACTCTACTCAGAACCTAAGAAGAATCCAACATCAGCCTCCTTTTTTATTACTCGATGTGTTCACAGTTCTGAAAGCGTAAGTAGGCCCATTTGAAAACGCAGAATCTTAAAGTGATACTGACAGAACAAAAGCCAATTGGTTCCGTTCCTTCACACTTCTATGAGGAGTCTTGGTTCAACTTGCACTGCTGTATACACAACGTAACACCTCAGGATTGACGCAGCATTAAAGACAACTGGGATTCACTGTAAACACTTGTTTGTGCTAAGTGTATGGATCTTCTAGGCTGGCAGAGACACCACTGAGCCACACACACACAGGTGGGAAACTAGTGGCCTCCAGCCAGTGTGGGGACTGCACTTCTCGTTTCCACCTGTGGCCTTCATCCGTGGCAACACCATCCTCCTCCTGTCCTCTGTGCTCCCTCCAGCGCCAGTGTGCCTGAGACCCAGGGTGGAGACCTGCCTTTACACAGATTTTGTCTGGTTGTTGTTGTTGGTTCACTTGACTTAGTTTTAGGTCCCAACTTGCTTCTCTTGCTGCTCTGCGGTTGCTAATTATTTCGCTGCTATTAAAAAATACAAAGCATTCTCAGTTGGAGTGGCGCATGGGTCATATATTAGCTTCCCGGATTAAAGAAACCCACGTGATAAGTGAAGAGAAGCACAGATGTGCTTCTCTTCTCTTTCACAGAAGCATAGATAGGATGGTGGCGGCAAGCCATACTCCTTCAAAAGGAAGGAAGTTACACGCAGTTCATTAGCCATAACATCTGGAAAGCGAATAAGGATTGAGGAAATGGCATTAGAATTATTTCATGACTTATCTCTAATACAGTTCATATGAGTGAAGTTAAAGTATTATTTGGTAGGCAACTGTCTGGATAGACCAGAAATAAGTTGCCAAATAAATCTGGGCTCAAACTTGTGATCCTCCTGCTTCAATCTCCCAGAGTGCTGGGATTGCAGGCCTTTGCCACTAGGTCCTGTTCAGAAGCAACAATTTTTGTACTCCTATTTCTGAAGCAAGTAGGTAGGAATCTCCAGGCCCAGAATCAAAGTTTTTGAGATCTCTTCTGGTTTCTTATTAAGTTATTTCAAGAAAGCTGCAAGCTTAAGCCATGCCAAGTCGTACCAGAACATTATGTTACTAGATATTTCTTGGGCCTTACCAGGTAATTCTAGCAAGTTGGTGTAGGTCTCATCTCTGGCCCCAAAAAGTAAAAAATTAAAACTATGAAGAAACCTCAAGCACCTTCCAGTGTTCATCCCATTTTGTCGGTTTTTCACCTGAAAAAGAGAGAAAAGGGCGCAGCCCAGGAGAGAGTTGCTACTTGAGAATGACAGTGAGACTCATACTCTCTCTAAGTCCTTATGACTTCCAGTAAACAGTCGGTTTCCCTCAACATTTGCACACTGTGGCTTCTACAATTTGGAGTGTTTGCATTTCAAAAGGGCATTAAAAAGAAACAGGCATGAGGACTTGGAAATCCAGGAGAAATGAAGGAAACCAGCTTTTATAGGTCAGTCAGATGTCTGAATAGCTCAGAAGAATAAACCAGGTAAACACAGGCGCTTAACCACAGCCGCCAAACAGTGAAGGACACTGCCAGGGGGACATGTGTAGGATCCTGGGCCACCCTCCAAATAATAAGAGATTCTCAAGAGCATGCATGACTCTATGTTTTGTCTTACAATTAAAAAGGGAAGATTAAGGATAGGCTAGAAACCAGATTTGGAGGTAATGAAAGAAGGGGAAATCCCATGTCCTCTCGTATATTTTTCTTATTGCAACTGTTGCTAAGGAAACCACTTCCTATACATACTCTGCACGTACTTCCCCACTGTTGTTCTCACAAAACACATAATACCACAGTTAAAACATGGGCATGAGAGCCTGGAAACATATACTAAAGGAGACTGAAGATCAAAAATAGTAGCAAAGAGATGAGAAAGGTTAACCCAAGGGGCCAGGGACCAATGTACACTTAACAGAGAGCACACCCAATCTCCATTTTAAGTATTTACTGTCCAACCCAAGCTAAATCAAGGGTCCACTTTCATGATTGCCCTAGAATATCAGAGAGAGGCTTCTATTTCTGTTTTTTCCTCGACTGGGCAAGATGGTAGAATACATCCTTCATGAAATCACAGAGAATGAGGGAGCTGACCAACCTAAGATTCTCAATGAGAAGGAGAGGGGTCTGGCTATAGCTAAACTGGAATGAGAAGTTACTTCCTGGTCCCCAACATAGAAAAACAGAGTGCAGAGAGTGCTGGCTAATGATTAAAATCCAAGTCTGATACAACCTTAGAATGAGATAATTCCTTGAGGTCTTGTAAATTTAACTTGCCCTGTATTGCAGAAATCCCCAGAAAGTTTCATTTTTATTCTCACCAAAGGCTTGAGCAATCACAACTCCTTGCTTAACTCACCAATAATACACAGAGTTCACTGTGTATGAGGAGGGGAAGACTTCTAAGGGTAGTTCAGACCCCGTGGGACAGACAGATCACAGTACTTGCTCAATTCTCCAGGTGCTCTCAGGCTGTCCCAACCATGGTCCCAAAGCTCTCCTGAGGCTCCGGAAGAAGCCAGTTCCATTTTCTCTCTCCCTCTTCTCTTTTTACTTCCCTCTCCTTGAACTTTGCTGGCTGCATTAACATCCAAAGAGATGTCCTCAGATAGAAAGAAAAAATACAGGAAGATTCTACAGTTATAGAAGAAAGAAGATGGGCTTTGTGGTGATGGAAAAGGACAGGGGGACAGTAATGAGAGGGTGGGAAGGGGAAAGGGACCCGACATGTAAATCGAAAATAGAGAAAATTAAAAAAGAAAAAAAAAGAATGTGGTCTTCAATGTGATGACACAGTTGGTATTATGATGATGATGGCAATTTGGGACAATTTGCCAAAAATCAGAGTTATTTTGAATAATGACGTCAGCCTTTTGACTAGGACAGTTATCTAATACTCTCTCCCCTCCGCACCACACACAACAAGAAATTTCTTAGATTTCTTCAAGTTTATCAGAAGTTCCTGAAAATTAAATTTAAGCTGGGGGCCCTGGTGGTACAGGCCTATAATGGAGGCTAGGACAAGAAGATGGCAAGTTCAAGCCCAGCTGGGACAACTTAGTGACCTAGGGAGACCCTTCTCAAAATCAAAACTAAAAATGGGCTGGGCATGTACCTCAATGCAAAAGCCCTGAGTTCAATCCCCAGTACCACTAAAACAAAGAAACCAACCGAATATTAAATATATACTTCTTTTATTTGCTGGAATTATGGCATATTTACCTTTATAAATGACACACACACTCTCTGTCTCAACAATTTTTATTCTAAATCAAAAAATTAGACTCTATAGCATACAGTAAAAACTCACTTACTTAAAATAAGCATAAATTTCCATAGATTTTTCTTCCTTTTGCTGTAAACAAAAATATGGGCCAATGAAACAAACCTCCTTTATCGTCACATGTGGCCTCTGCCATCACAGGGGAACAGCCTGAGGAGAGACCAAACACAGAAGTCTTGGAAAAGCAAGAGGACTTTCAACTCTTTCACTTTTCCTTGTGGAAAAGCATGCCTGTACCTTCAAAATGATGTGTCATCTGTAATATCAACTGGTTTTTTTCAAATATGTTTCTTGTATAATTTTGAGTCAAAAACTATCTGAGAAACCAGATATCACTTTTTCATCAAAAGAGGAAAGGTAGATACTTTTTAAAAATTAAGAGCTATGTAAGATCCATCTTCAACAGCAATTGTCCACACAATAGTATTCCTACTTGTATTATGTTATCATTGAAACGTATTTTCACAAAGTCTGTACGATGGAGACTTAATCCCTCACGCAACAGTACTGAGAGGTGAGATCTAATCAGATGTTTTTAGGTCAGGAGGGCTCCACCTGCATGAACAGATTAGTGTTGATAATCAGAGGGCTTGAGGCTGTGAGTTTGATCTCTTGCTTGTGTCCATATACTCTTCTCTGTCATTCCATCTTCTGTCATGTTATGATCCAACAAGAAGAGCTTCAACATAGGCTGGTCTCTCCTTCTTGGACTTTCCAGTCTTCAGAACTGAGAAATGAATCTCTCGGGTTTGTTTTTTTTTTTTTTTTGGGGGGGGGTGGTTGGGGGGTTGTTTGTTTTGAGACAGGGTCTGTGTAGTCCAGGCTAGTCCTAATCTCACAGGTAGCCCAGGCTGACCTGAAATTTACAGAAACCCTCCTGCCTCAGGCTCCCAAGTGCTGGGATTACAGGTGTGCTCCACTTTGCTTAGCTTGTGTGGTGCTGAGGAATCAAACCTAGGGCCTTGGGCTTGCTAGGCAAGCACTATAACTGATGTGCTGCTCCTCCAGCCCCTGAACCTCTGTTCTCAATGAATTGCCCAGTGCTAGGATTTCTATGATAGCAATACAAAATAGGGTAAGACAAATAGAAATCTGTACTTTTAAAAATATTTTTGCATAAAAACAGCTGAGTTCAACTGAACATTCATTGTCAGACCTTTTTTCAACTGTTTTACCTATTGACATGTTTAATTATGTTGTCCACATTTGAAGAAGACAAAAGAAAGAATTCTTTTCTTGTGTTAATTTTAGTTTCCTTGCTATAAATTAGAAATTATCTCATTTGAGTCTTCATCAATTTGTAAGAAATGATTACATCTACGGCTTCTGCTCTTACACTTTATCTGAGAGTGTAAGAAACCACAAGCACCTATTGTTCTCAGAGAAGTCATTCCATACTCAGACTATTCATTTAAATCTTACTTTATAGGGAAAGGTATCATACATAAAGACTAAATACCAATTCATACCTGTAAATAAAAAATAACAAAGTTTAAATTAAATACTGATTTTTTTTCAGCAATCTTATCTGAGTTAAGCAAATTTTTACTATTAGTAAGCTCCCTGCCTCGCACAGAACTAGCATTTACTGAACAAAAATCTTGAGCAAAATACAAAGCTCTTGTAATTCTCTGACTACAAACAACACAGTGGCCATCTCTTAAAGAACTGGCCTTCGAAATGGTCAGTTACAAAACACCGCAAATGCATTTTCTCTGTTTTCCTCTTCTCACTGCAGACTATTTTTATGTGACCTTTAGCAATGGCTCAAGTGCATCTGTGTTTATGTCTGTGCGTGCAGAGAGCTGTAGAAACAGACTAGAGTAAGAATACCAAGCCCTTGGAGAGATAGCTGTCCATTTGTAACTAGAAGCCAAATGATTTCTTGTAAAATCTGGGGAAATATTTAGGATAACCCTAAATTAATAATAGCTTCTACTTGAGATATACCCTCCAAAATATTCTTCTTCCTTCTAGAGAAGCTGGCACTGCTGACTTAATTTAAAGTGAATTTGCTTGAATAACTTAAATCTGGTCAGCTTCTTGAGTCACCCAAGTACAAGGATGTATCTTATTTATCCCTGTGTCTCCTGTACCAAATGATATCACAACATGACTTGTGAAAATATGATGAAAATCAATTTTTCCACTAGAAAAATATAATTCCTGAGTTCTAGATCTAGGCTGACCAGCTGGTCTCTGCAGCCCCTATGCTAAATCTCTGACATCTCAGAATCTGAGACAAAGACATCCTCAAAACCATGGATTTTATCCTGACATACAGTAAGGATGTAATATTTATTTATAAGTAAACACAGAGAACAATCTATCATACTTGTTGATAATCAATAATATTTCTCTGACCTATATTTTAATACAGTCAATATGAAAATGGTCATGGACCTTCAGAGTATACTGACACCTTCTGGGAAGAGTGCAATTGGTCACTTGCAGATAAATGTCCCTGTTTATAAAAAGGAATAAAAACATCATGTTCTCATTAATCTTTTTTCCCCTACCTGCAAACCTTCATGGAGATTTATGACTTCCATTTGGCTAAATAAGAAGCTAAAAGTCAGAGAAGTTCAGTGATTCGCTCAAGTTCACATTAGTTAGCAAATGGATGAACCAAAATTTAATCCAAGACTGACAAAATCCATAGAGACCCTCTTCTCTTTATTCTATTTCCCCAGCTTGACATTTTGATGTTAACACATATACTAGGGAAAACCGCTCTTCAAGGATAAGGAATGAGTACTGTCTAATGTTACATCACTAGTGCTAGCACAGTGATGAATACGTATCTATTATAGGAGGCAACTCACGTTTAACAACGTTCAGCTTTCCAGCCTGTATGAGAAACACACCCTGGGAGCTGGAGATAAGACTCAGTGGTAGAGTGACTGCATGCAAGAGACCCTTGGCTCCATCTCCTGCCCCACTGAAAGAAAGAAAAGACAGAGGAAGGAAGGAAAAGAGGGAGGGAGGGAGGGAAGAAAGGAAGGAAAGGAAGAAGAAAGAAAAGACAAAGAAGAAGGAAGGAAGGAAAAAGAGACAGAGAGAGAAAGAAGTGGGCTCCATTCACAAGCAGCTTTACCTGTTCCCCCAGGTGTACACATTCTCTCATTTCTCTGTGTGCTCTGGGAAGTACCATACAACTTGTTGATGTGAGCAAGAGCAAATCAGATGCTGTGAACAGTCAGAATAATCTCCAGGATTGAAAGCAATGTCTTGAGTTTTGAAAATCACAACTGAAGTGAAAACCAAGATAACCAGTGGGTATCACCACAATAGACAATTGGGAATGGAAGGAAGGAGGGTTCCCTGACAAGAGAGAGAAAGAAGACACCCCATGTCAAGACCAGAGATGGAGGAAATTGGATCATTCATCAGAGATGTGGGTGGGATTGAGGGGGATGAGGGGGCACAGTGGGAACACCCTAGGACTCAAGCCAAACTGCATTTGTCTAAGTGGTTTAGAAGACTGCATCATATTTAAACAGAAGATCCAAGCTCCTTCTAACATTCCTCATTGTAACAGTAATTTCCATTTCTTGTGTGTGCAATATAAATGTCTTGTGCATATACATATAATCTTATTTTTTTTAAAAAGCAAACAATATTCTATAATGTGTATCATTGTCCCCACCCATACACTATGAATCTGAATCTCAGAGAGACTAAGTAACTTTGCTCACTGTTACACATCTGTTCAAATGCATCCAGGACTCAACTTAGGATGGTAGAACTCTACATCTCATTCTTCCCAGCATGCCCTGCTGCCTCCATCCGTATTAGCTCTTTTCTGAAAGGTTCTTTTCCTTCATCTCTCTTCACCAACATCTTTAAATGGGAAAAAAAATGCGGGGTAAAGACTTTTCTAACTTTCAAAACCCTGTTGTAGCTTAACCAATTAATAGTGGCAGAGTGCTTTGAAACTGCCAGTGCAGCTCCCGAATGCCAGGGGTTTTGTTGGTGCTTTGAGGCCCTGGGATGAAAGCCTCCATAACACTCCTATTTCCCACAGCAGCTACTATTCAGGATTTCAAGGGGCCCCAGGAGCCCTGTTCTCAGGAGGTGCCTTAACAACCTTTGTATGGGTGGGTGGGTAGTAGAAAAACACTTCACATCAGAGAAATCACTTGTAAAAATCTCCTGGTTGCCAAAAAGAAACGAAACTCACACTTCCAAAAGAGTCCAGATTTTTTTTTTTTTAGAAAATATGTAGAACTGAAAAATAGGAAATGAGCAAGCCTTTTCATTTGGAAGAACCACGAATTGCCTAAGAAAGATTTCAGTCGCCTAAATTTAGCTTCTAGTAAGTACTTGAGAAGAGACAAACTATATTTTCCAATGACTTTTTGATGAATAATTAAAAGCACCCACCACTGCCCAGACCACCGAGCCACCAGCCTCTTGCAGAATTGTGATTGTAAACTTCAGAAAGCCACCCAGAGAAAAGACTGAAAAAACAGCCCATTTTCTTTTGTCCTCGGCAGCCCGGAGAAAAACCCAACTGGGAGCCCATTTGAACAGTCAGGTGGAGCGGTAGGAAGCTCTTGTGTGCTGGCAAAAAGCAAGGTTCTGCTCTTAGATGGACAGATAGAATGTGTAGAGGCGGACAGCTATGGGAGTTGTTGTTCAGTTCTTCTCTCGTCAATTTTAAGCTTGCTTCCATGTTTCTATCTGAGCACAATCCATTTGAGGTGGTCAACAACTTGAGCTGAGCTCAGTTGGGTGACTCTTTTGTTCTGTCTGAGCTCATCCATGCTGTTCCTTAGCTGGGTGATTCTTTTGTCAGCAGAGAGGCTACAGAGATATCTGATCCATCATCGAACAGGTCACCCTAGATTTGTTTCAAAGTGACTCATAGGGGTTCAAAGAAGAGCAAAAGTGAAAGAGGATTCTTGAGACCTAAGCTCAAAACTAACGTGTTTCTCCTCCCCTGTCTTCTACTGGTCAAAACAGTTCACAAGTTTTGCCAAATTCAAGGGGAGGGAAACTAACACTATCTCTTCAAAGGAGCTGCAAAGTTATACTGCAAAGGATCATGGGTTTTTGAAAAGGAAATAATTTTGGCCCTTTATTTTTTAAAAAATCTAACACATTTGGAGCACCTTTTGTGATCTGAATTTGCAAGTTTTTGCTTCTAGATTCTGCTGGTGTCTTCTGAGGGGATCCGATCAACAAGATTTTAGAAAGCTACCTCTGTCTGTTTAGCATTTCTTTGAATGTCAGATGTCTTACTGAGACAAAAACAAGTAACAGTAGGAAAACAGACTTCCAGAGACTCAGAACTGAGTTTGTACCTCTTTTTTTTTCTAAATTAACAATATAGTTTTCATAGAGTCCAAAGCCCAAACCATTCTGATATTTTTGGCACAGTGTTTGTTCTCAATAGCTGCAAGCTTACTTTTAAATCCTTTGTAATCCAGTTGGAAATCATTAAACAGTGAGTCATAGAAGCTCTCTGATGACCTCCAATAATGATTTTACCATCCACACCAGAAATATTTAAAATTTCCATTTAACAACTTTAGTCTATTGCTGAGATTACTTCTTGGGAGGGTACCAATTTTTCCTTTCTGTGTCTCCTTTCTCCTTGAGGAGGCTTAGAGTCAGCGAGTCCCTGGCACTCAAAGCCCTCCAGGGACCAGCTGCTACAGTCTGATAAACCAAGGTGTCTCTTGAAAAAAAAAAAAAAAAAAAAAAACACTTGCTGCTGCTTCTGGAACTTTGTGCATGCTTGAAATGTATTCTAAGATGTCCCTAACCTCTCCTTTCATGAATTTCCTACTTGCAAAGCTTCAAGAAGGAGATCATCTTTAGCTTAACACTGCAGCCTGTGCTGGGGAATTAAATCCATGTCTATATATATGTACAGTTTTAAGCTCCATGATTTGAATATTAATAAAAATGATCATTTGAAAAGATTTGTCCTATTTCTTTGCAAGTGCTCAGGGTATCTGCACCTCCTGCACCAATTACTATCATCTTCCTTTTTGTCTCAGAGGAGGGGCAATCCTACTTCTCTCCATGACCCCCTTCTACTCTGCAAACATCACAAAATTAGTTTTCACTCTTCTTTGCACTTCCAACTCCTCTGTCCTGGATCCATGTTCTCAGCCTCAGACATCGTAGATCAAAAGTTCCTAATTCCCAAGGAAACTTTCAGCCTATCTGCTGCCCGTATCTGTGCCCATCTGCCCTTCACACCTCCATTTCTACACCTTTCATCCATAACTGAGCCCTCTGTAAACTGTCTGTGGCCCACTCCTCCACTGAGTGTCCTAAGGACACGTCAAGTAACCATTTCTCAGCCCCTTGCCTAGTCGGCCTTTCTACAACACTTGATTACTGCATGCTGCATTAGACTCTTTTTCTGACTTCAAAGGCAGAACCTTCTCCTAAATCCTCTCCTACTTCTCTGGGTGCTCTTTCCTAGTTCCTTCAGAATGCACCTCTTCACTTCATCCTCAAGTCATAGCTGTCTTTCCCTATTCTAAAATCTCCACAGGTAAGATTCCTTTTCCTGCCCTTCTGACTGGACATCTCAATTTAGAAGTTCCAGGAGTTTTTAACTCAATACCTCCCAAAGCAAACCGCCTTCCTTCCTGTTTCCCTTCTCAATTTTCTCCTGTGTGTTCTTCATTTTGGCTAACAAAGTACTACTGATTGTCTCTCTGGTGTACATTCTGCACCTTTACAGTAATTAAAGTTTTAAATGAACATAGAGCTATCCGGCTGCAGATTGTGCTTCCCAGACTCCCTTGCTTGCAAGTAGATGTGGTCATATGACTTGGTTATGCTAAATGGTATGGGAGCAAAAGTAATGCAACTTCCAAGTGATGCTCTCATTAGCCACCGTGATGTCTAGTAATGTACAACTAAGAACCTTAAACAATATAGTAATTGAACAAAAGGCAAGGTTTGTGAGTGTGAGGTTCTTAGTCATCATCTCATACCAGATGTCCTCATTCTAGTTCTAGGGATCACTTTCTTCCCAAGTAATGCTCTACTATTTAGTTGAGATGGCTGGAAAGACTGTAAATGCAAACTATTGATATATTCTCATTCAGCAACTCACAGACTCGGATTCTGGATATGATCTTCAGTGTCACAAGTCTTTTGCTACAAAAGACTTTAAACCTTTTTGGGATAATTTTAGAAATTTTTTGACTTTCTGGTTATTCACTGTGCTAAGAATTTGGAATAAGAACCTTTTCTTTATTTGTGTTCTTAAAAGCTCTTTGAATCCACACTCACGGGATTCCTATTCTACATGTGCCTTCTATAATAACTCCTTGCCTTATGCAACTCCCAACAACTTACATAGGCGATGATTTAAGTATTACTACCACTGTTTTTTAAAAAAACTATCAATGTCCTTTCTTTAATAACAACTATATTCTTACCTCAAAACCCAACCAAGTTATATATATATATATATATATATATATATATATATATATATATATATATATAGTGTGTGTGTGTGTGTGTGTGTGTGTGTGTGTGTGTGTATACACACATATATAATCCTAGGTTCCTCTATTCCTTGAGAGTCTATTTAAATGAGTGGATTTAACACATAGGAAGAATGGTTCATGTGAATATTAAGACATCAAAGGAGGGAACTAGAGCAAAACAGGTTAGTTCTTTATTCCTAGATAAATTTCTCTCCTCAGTATTTAGAAAAAAATCCTGATTTTATTTGGGGTAGCAAGGCAGACTGCTAAAAAGGCAGTTTCTTGGTATCTTTACCAGCTGAGTATAGTCAAGAGTCTAAGTACTGGGCAATGAAATACAACAAAAGAATTGTTGAGATTTCTGAGATCCTGTCTTCAGAGCTAGCTCGGTAGCATAGAGTACTTTTTCTCCTGTCTTTCCTCTTGTTTCACACATCTGATATCTGTTCCCCCAATAGCCATCTTTGATTATGAGGTGCTCTGGAGGATGACAATCAGAGATGAGTCCAGGAAACAGGAAGATGCCAGGTGTCTGTATTTCCGAAGTAGGAGCCTCACTTCCTACTTTAAGACTTCATTTACATGACAGGGAAATGAAGTTCTCTCTTGTTCAATCTGTGATTTGGGATTTTGCTTTCTTGCATAGGCTAGCCTAGCCCTAGATGATCCCCTAAATGTTTCAAAGACCAAAAAAAAAAAAAAAAAAAAAAAGGTGACAATGACTTGGTAATAAAAGAATGGAGAACAGCATATTTATTCCAGTCAAAATCTGCCTTACCTAAGGAATAATTTTGCCATAGCTCCTTTTTATTAGACCTAGGGAGTAAATTACATTATCCTTATTTTTCAGTTGAGATCATGCAGGCAAGGAGATTTTCTAGCTACACTCCCAGCATTAGGAAGCTGTGAGGCAGGAAGGCAACCAGAGCTGCGAGGCTGCAGATTTGCCAATATGTGGAGTCTCTCCAATCATTCAATTAAAGCCATAACAAGAACGGCTAAACCTATCCTCCAACATGACCAAATCGAGTTAAGATCATTTACACTGGGCCCCTGCTGGATAAGCAATTTCCTGTAAACACTTGTCAGGCAAAGGCTTCTATGGGTACTAAAAAGAAAGAAATGGGCGACCCTGAAGTCATCTTAGTCTTCTTTGACCTTCTAGAGAGGCTCATGTCACACTTGGACTAACATGTTTTCTGTACTCAACCAAACCGAAAGGGCCTGAGAGAAGTGTGTGGGCCAGTGCTACTGCAGGTTTTAATCTTTTCTGAACACAGCTTTTCACACATTCGTCCAATGTTTAGCTGAGAAAGGGATAATTAATGAAAGTTCAGTACAGGTTGAACATCCCTAATTCAAAAATTCAAAATCGAAAACGCTCCAGAATCTGTAACATTTTTAGAACCAATATGACATCACACACAAAAATTCTGTACCATGAAACTTCATGTACAAAAGTATTTAAAATATAGGATTACCTTCAGGTTATAGGTATAAAATGTCATAAATTAATTTCATCTTTAGACTTGGTTCTCATCCCCAAAATATTTCATTATGCATAGGAAAATATTCCAAAATTTAAAAAGGAAAAAAAAAGCCCAAATCTGAAACAATTCTAGTTCCAAATATTTTGGAAAAGAGATATTCAACCTATATTAAAAATATAATACCAATACTGTGTTTGGTGAAAAACCAAAAAGTATTTTGCCTCCCATATCAAGGATGAGTGTAGCCAGGCCAAATGAGGGTACATAAAATTGAAATCAGGAAATCAAAATTGGATTGATACTTCTGCTACCATGAGTAAGTCTGAAGGTATTTTTCACATACAGGCAAAGTCAGCTTTCGCTCCCCGGCTTGTCCACTTAACAGATGAGAGTTTGACATCCTCTTTTGCTTTAGAAAACTTGAAATGTTCAGTTGTGCTACAGAGCACATACTACAGAGCACATTTGGGCTGAGTCCTAAAGGAGTAGGCTTTGATAAGTAGTATAAAAAACATCAAGCAAACAAATAGTGCTTTTAAGACATATATGTCAACAAGTCATTTGATCATACACTTCCTGTTAGAAATCATCTTGCTGCCAAAACCTCTGACAAGAAGATCAGAGAAACCTCAGGATGGATCTGAGGCTCTGGGAACAACTGATTGTTAGTGATTCTATTGTGAGGTTTTCTGATCCTACTGCGGAATCTTCCCCAGTGGGCACTCTTGGAAAAGCCAGGAAATGGCTTATCTCAAACTCTAGTTGTAGGCAAAGATGTGACCATGAAAGAAAAATTAATTTGGGAAACAGAATCTTTATGGTCACTAAACTAATTGGAAAGCACTGGCCTCCAACAATTGATTCACTGGAACTAGATTCTATGTGGATCTTCTCATGACCTGGGCTTCCCACTGCTAGGTTATTCAGTTCCCTGGTTACATCATGTTTGCTCAAAACCCTGTGCCTTTGCCAGGGTCATTCTTCCCTGGGCATCTGCACTCACCTATTTTTTATCTGGCTACTTCCTTATAGTCAAAGAAGTCTCCACTTTAGGCTTCACCTCCTTTTGAATGTTGTTTCCAACTGCTTCCAACCAAGACAATGATCATCTTCTGAACTCCCTACTCCCTGGGCATACCTATGCCACAGCATTAATCACACTACACTAAATTTTCAAGTGATTTTAGGAGTCAAGGTTTTTTCTTTTTTCTTTTCTTTCTTTCTTTCTTTCTTTTTTTTGAAGCAAGGTCTTATTCTGTAGTCCAGACTGGTCCTGAGGTCACTATGTTGACCAGGCTGGTCTCAATCTCATGACAATTCTCCTGCCTCAGCCTCCTAAGTGCTCAGATTACAAGCATGCACCACCATGACCAGCCTATGTGGTGTTGAGAAATCAAACCCAGGGCCTTGTGCTTGCTAGGCAAGTGCTTTAAGTGCTGGGCCATTCCTCCAGCCCCAATTTCTTTTGTTTTGCTTTGTTCATTCTGGGATTGAAGTCCAGACCCTTCACACTGAGCTATATTCCCTGCCTGTTTTTATTTTTTGATTTTTGAGACAGAATTTCACTAAGTTGCCCAATCTGTGATCCTCCTACCTTTAGCTCCCAAGATACTTAGATTACAAACCTGCACACCAGGCCCAAATAAGTTCCATATTTTAATCTATGTTATTAGAATGCCTAATTCAGTTCCAGGAAAGTAATAGGCCCTCAAAAACTGTAAGGTAAATGACCGGAGTACTGTGCCCCAAGGTGCAGTACAAACGCCACAGAGACATCCTGCTTCCAGCCATAGCTCTGTAGCTTATTTGCCCACTACTCGAAGTCTCTGACTCAGTTGCCCCACCTGTAGAACAAAGATTACAATTCCATATGATGGCACATTAAATAGATAATGTAGGTCAAAACACTTAGGTAGACTTCTAACAACCACTTAATAGCTGCTATTCAAGTGTCATTGAGCATGAATACTAATATCAATATACAATTTGCTCCTCCCACTTTGCAGCAAAGGGGCTCAGTTATATTACAGGTAAGAGGAGATGCTTCCTTTTCCTTCCAAACTTGACTTCATCTAAAGGAAATCACTCGGTGGAATTTCTGTTGTTAGCTATTTTTGGGGAATCTCCATACAGATTTCCACAGTTGTACTAGTTTGTGTTATGCCACTACTTCTTATTCTCAAATTAATACTGAAAATATGGGTCAGAGTACAGGCATTACCACACATTGATGAGGCTACTTGTACTACTTATTGTAAGAGACAGAGAAACAAGAGCCCCTCTCTAAGGGGGCAGAGAGGAGGGGCCCCTGACTGGGAGTCTGCCTGCCTATGAAATAGGTTCCTTTTAGGGACCTTTGGCTTTTCTTTATCTCCAGGTGGACCCAGGGATTGGGCTATCATCCTGGGCTGCTGAGTGTCTGGCAATTAAGCTGTCATCGGCTAAACAGGCTTGAGAGACAATGATATGTAGCTTAATTCCTCCACCTCTCTTTGTCCCTCTGTGTTCATAAAGCCAGCATAATCTGCCCACCAAATCTTTAAAGGGAAGGCCTAGGGAGTAGGAAACTAAGAATCTGACAATTAGTTGGCGTCTTAGAGCCCACAGAAGACCCACGTCCCTGATTTAACTTGTCTGCCCCACTAGTAGTCCTCACGCTTACATTCCCCTACAATGCAAAGGCATTCTTTTGACTCCTATTCTCATTTTTTAAAGATGGAATCTCAGAGTTGTTTTGATTTGTAACTTTTTAATGACTAAAGATAAGATGCTGACCATCTTTTTGTGTACTTGTTGATCATTTGTACTTCTTTTGAGAAATATGTATTTTATTCATTCATTTTTGATTGTGTCGTCTGAAAATATTTTGAGTTCTTTACATAGTCTAGACATGTTCTGACACTATCAGAAGTATAGCTAGCAAATTTATTTTCCTTTTCTGTAGGTTTTCTCATCACTGTGTTGGTTGTTTCCTTTGCTATTCAGATCTTTTCAATTTAACATAATCTTATTTATGAATTCTTTGTGTTATCTCTTATGCTGTTGGAGTTCTGTTTTAGAAGTCTTTGCCTGTTCCTATAGGTTCAAGTGTTTCCCTATTTTATCCTTCAGAAGTTTCAACAACGGTCCTTAAAAAAAGTTAAAGTCATTATCTTATAGTGATAATGATGTATACCTTTGTTTGTAGCAATGAAATTCATAATGGCTAAACTATAGAAACAGCATCAATACCCATCAACAGACACATGGATGAAAAATTCTACTTAACCATCAGAAAAATAAATTCACATCATCTTTAAGGAAATGGATAGATCTTGAGACCATAATGTTAAGTGAAATAAATCAGGTACAGAAGGTTAAACATCCTGTACTTTCTCTTACATGAGAAATCTAAAATATAAATAAAGGAAACAATAAAATTTAATTCTCCAACAAGAAGAAGTGAAAATAGAGAACCAGACTTCTTGGAGATGGAGAAAGGGGATCAGGACAAAGAGAGGAGATGGGAGGGAGAGGACTGGAAATGATAGAGGTACACAATATATTTATATATCGACTCCCCCAAAATGAATGTGATTGTTATATATCACAAATACACACCAACTTTTTTTAAAAGAGGAAGTGGCTACACATTTGACCTCTGTGTTCTGTTATTGATTTTGTTGTCAGTGTTATATTTCTGAGCACTGAGGCCACGGGGCTGGGAAGAAGAGTTGCCCAGTAAGGTGGGTCCCAGGAGGAAGGCAAGATGGAACCCTGCACACAGACCTTGGGAAGTTCCTGACACCTGCAAGAGTCACAAGGCCCCTCCCCCAAAATACAGAAGTAGGATGCAGCTTCTGCAAGGAGTCACCTCTGCTGACATTTGGTGATGCAGCTGCCTGTGAGTCACTTGCGCTCCTATCAATAATCCTTCACCACGAGGAACCCCAACAAAATAGCTGGTGTACCATGTTAGACTTCGGTGCAATTGCTACTTTGGTCTGTTGTCCGTATCCTATCTGAGGTGAAAGAATGTATGCTCACATCTGTCCAGGAAAAGAGCTTAATGCAACACATTTCCTGCCCACCTAAGTGTTTCTTATCTGCAATTACAATTCTTTTCCCAAAATACGCAGTCTCGGATTCCTCATTTATACAATAGGGAGTTAAGCAAGACTACCTAACTCACTGGCCTTTGATTTATGACCTAAGCATTACAAAGTTCTGATGGGCTAGGTCTTTATGTGGTCTTTTCTATGTTCCCATAGCTTGGAACAGCATTGGGCATGTAGCTGGTCATCAGTAAATATTTTTTGACTGAATACATTCATGAGTGGATACAGTAATGATGTTCAAAATAAGATAATGACTACATTTTTCAATATTTTCCCTAAATTAATTTATGCCATCCTGGAACAAATAATTTTGTATGTTAAAGGGTATACTATCAGTCAAAAAATGAATAAATTCTGGAGGTTTAATGTGAAGTATAGTGACTATAGTTAGCAATACAATATTGTATACTTGAAATTTTCTAAGACAATGAACCTTAAGTATTCTCACCCCCCACACACACAAGAAATGGCAACTACGTGATGGATTGTTTATGGATGTGTTAGTTAATCTGACATACCTGTATGTTAAATCATGTATATTGACATACATGTATATTAAATCATATTATGCACCTTAAGCGAATATAATTTTCAATTATAAACCACCCAGTAAAGCTGGGTGTGGTGGCACACACCTGTAGTCCCAGCTCTTTGGAGGATGAGATCTAAGGATTGCTATCATACTGTGGCCAGCCCGGGCTACATAGTGTCCAGGACCTGCCTGAAGTACAGAGTGAGATCCTATCTCAAATAATAATAATATATTCATTAAAGCTGGAAAAAATAATTTGACTATATTGTAAATAATCCCCAATTCTAACTCTTCAAAAGCAATAGTAATTTATTAGTAATTAATAATAATTTACTCTATTAAATGGAGGACAGAATGGTGCTTAGGCTGAAAAAATAAGAATGCTAAGTGCCTCCTCCCCAGTAAATATCATTGCCTTTGCCAAATTGCACAGGTAAGATGGATACCAGTCCCCGTGACTTATGCTGCCATTTTCACAGAAGTCCCAAGTGACTACAACCATTATGTTTATGAAAATGAGATAATTCAGACCACCAGACATTAGCTGCTTCCAAAAGACAACCCACACTGGAGTTTTCTTTGTTTGTGTATAGGCTGACTCTCAACAGATCCCAGACTTAAGAACAAAGGAAAAATCCCAGATCTCCAACAGAAAGCAGGAGATAAAGAAAATTAAACTTGTTTCTTCCTCCCTTCTTTGGTGTAGAAAGAAAATTTTTAACCCCAGGGAAGAAGTTGGTCTTTGCCCTCGGTCACAGAGGTGTTCTATAACCTCAGTTTGCAATTTACAAGGCTTTTCTGTTTCATGATTGTCAAGCTCCAAGAAATAAGTTTGCATATAATTGAATACTACTATACACTGTCATTTTCCTCAGTTTGATACAGAAGAGTTAGAATGTCTGAACCCAAAGGCAAATGAATACAGCAGTGGGCCTCCACCATGTACTCAACCTCCCAGTAGTGTTTGCATTAATTTCCACTCTACTCCAAAGGGGGAAGAACTGTATTCAAATGGAGCTGATTTGTTGGAGAAGTTCCATAAGACATACAAGACTTAGATGAAAGACTATGTCCAGAGTCATTACTTCTGTCAGCTTCCTTTTCTCTGCTAAAAATCTTGTAAAAGGCATTTTACCACCTGAGTCATGGACCCACTCCCGTGTACCAATTCATTTCATTGAATGAGTCCTAATCAGTCATGTTTTGAAAGGTGTAGTCAAGTTGTTAGGCCTAACTAATGAACCTTTCAAAATCATGCACCCCACTTACTGTAAGCCATGCAAGTCCCACACAGTTAAATTACATGTCATTTCATCTCCCAAAGAAGTAACGACATTGAGAAGGTGGGATTCAACTCTATAGCAGTCACTTAAAAGTTTACCCTATAATCTAGGTGTTTAGTTAACATTCAGGCAAGAACAAATATTCATGCTAGTCACTCAAGGCTGCCCAGCAAGGTGAAAACTGGCAGGTGTGAACAAAGTGTATGATCTGCATTATTGCGACCCCTGTGCATAAATAAAATACCTCATCCAATGGCATCTCACGTACCAAAAATACAGGCAAAACTCTGCTTTTGTTTTGAAATCCTACATAAATGCTATATAAAATTCAACCTCATCTAGGTGCAAGGCCACAGCCCAGGTAATGTAGGCTACACAAAGTTGGGTCCACCATAATACTTCCTGAAGGAACCTACATTCTTGTAGGCAAGGGACATTATATAGGGCATGATGGAATAAGTACCTACTAGAGAAACATGTTATTTCTGTGGAAAGTCATTAGAAGACCTTAATTTTAATATGCAGATTACAGAAGGTGATAAAGAAGTTGTGGACCTAAAACACAAAGAAGATTTCTATCAATCACAATGAAAATGATGATGTTCCAGGTCCTTAGTTATATTTTCCTTGTGGGGACAGAATACTTAACATGCACAACTTAAAGAAAGAAAGATTTATTTTAGCTCACAGATTCAGAAGGTGTCAGTCTACTCATGGGTGTTCAGCAATGGTGGAAGTTTATGATGGAGGCCTAGCAACAAGGGAGCTGTTCATGGCATATTGGACAGGAAGCCAAGAGAGGGAGCATATACTCCTGCAGGTCCTGTTCCAGTAATTCACCCCTTCTGTGTCAAGCCCCCTGCCAGATCAAACCTCAGTGTTTCTCTCCTTCCAACAAGGACCCACCTCATACCAGCACATGGTTCCACAGGTATTTCACAACTTCCAAATACATGAGGACTTTAGGGGACATTCCAGATCCAAACCATAACATTCAGCTAGAAGGAATCACAGCAAAAATGGCAGGGAGACATGAAATCCTTACAAACAAAACACAAACATAATTACATCAACTTTCAATTCCCACTCACATTTCCTGCCTACACTGTGCTCAGAGCACAGGGATTTGGAGGTGACAGAAGCAATATGGCTGCTTCTCCTTCTGTACTCTAAAGATATATGAAGCATCCCTAACCACCTTTTGGTTACTGTCATCAGAAAATACAGAGTGCTTTCATCACTAGAGTATAGAAATAGATGGGCTTAATGGCTTCTTAGCCATTTGTTCTCAATTTCCAATCCATTCTCCACAATGAGGGCTTATTAATTTGCCTCAACACTGCATCTCCATGTAAGAGAAACTCATAGTGATGAAATGTTAACATTCCCCTAGGGTCTCCTATCCTTTGTAAGATAAAGGTTAGATTTCCAACCAGGACCTCAAGTTTCTTCATAGTCTAGTCTTAATTTCTTAAGGATGTTAATTTTCTTAATGTTAATTTCTATTTTCAGTCTTAATTTTCTGCTGCTACCTTGTATTCAACAAATGTTGGGATCTCATCAGTAGGAGACTACGTGGAACCCCAGGATTAAAAGAAGAAGAAATATCTATGAGGATCAGTAAGAGATAAGGAAGGAGGTGATACCACTTCTAACAATACAACTTTGAATAGAGAGAGACAGACGGTGGGTCACATAGAAGGCAGACTTGCTAGGAAAGAACTGATTAGAGGAAAAAGATGTGTTCGTTTCAGTAAAAATTACTATTTGAATTTGAACTTTAAGCATCAAAAAATATAATGAGTGTTTAACTCACAATATTTGATCTATATGAACCTCATCCTTGACAATTTTAATAAGCTCTTATTATTATCCCAAAAATATTTATAGTATCCACACTGTTATAAACAGTTCTAAGACCTCAGAGATACAATGATGGATATGACAGAAATAACTTCATGGAGTTTACTGTAAACTAAAAGAGTAATTCTAAAATGAAGTGATTTGGCCAGATTCATCTATGGATAGTCTCCATAGATATTTTCACACACTCACTCTGCAGTCCCACAGAGGAGACTGAGTCAGGGCTCCCCAATCCCTTGGGACACTGACCCATCAGCCGCCTTGGAAAGAGCAGGCACTGGGCCAAAAGAGCTGTGAGCAGGAAGGAAGCAGAGGGCAGCAGGTGACCAGCAAGCAAAGCTCTGTCTCCTGATCCAGGCGCCTATTGGGCTCCAATGCCACTGCTGATCTGCTCCACTTCCTGCTTCCCTCTTGAGTCTGTTTTCCAGTTTGAAACTGTCTTCTAACAACCTACAGCAGAACAAGTACACCCCACCGCGTCCCTGGGAGAACGGTCTTCAACTAAGCCAGTCTCAGGTGTCAAAAAGGTTTGGCTCACTGCTCTAGGAAACTACAAAAGTCAATAAAAGATAGTCTCTCCCAGATTTCACTGGCAGATTGTCTATCTCCTAGGTTTCACTTGCTCTTCTGAAGCCACTGGTGTCTATAAGCACTGTCAAAATGTCGGACAAACGACTTGGTCTCCTTATTAACATTCCTGTTCTCTTAAAACAAATCAGTGTTCCACAGATACTTTCAGCTGTAGCTTCATCCACCCTCCACAATGTTCTCCCCTTCACAGAAATTGAGTGTCTTTGTGAGAATCTGGATGAAAATAACAGAAATCAACTTACGCTAGCTTAATTGAAAAGGGAAATTGATTTTGAGGTTACAAGGATAATTAACAAAACCCAGGGTCTTGAAGGCAGCCAAGCTTCGGTAAGACCCAGCACTTGGGCCCAGAGAGCCACAGTATTCCCTCTCCTTTTCTCTTCCTTGGTACTCTCAGCACCCACACTTCTTCCTATGCTGTCCTCAGACCATCTTTCCTTGAATGCTTTCACCACTACTTGAATTTCCACCACCTCAGTTCCACCTATGAAGAGTTACTGAATCACAACACCGAATTCCTGAGAGGGAAAATCAAACTGGTTCACCTTGGATGTACCACACACCAACCAACACTGTCAGGTGTTTATAAAACAAACATGATAAAGTCAGCCTGGTGCCCCATGCGTGTAATCCTAGCACTCAGGGAGGCTGAGGCAGAAGAAAGATCATAAAGCTCAGTCTGGGAACCTAGAGCCTTGGCAAGTCCCTGTCTCAAAATCAAAATTAAAAATGGGCTGAAGATATAGCTCAGTGCAAGGAGCCTGAGTTGGAGCCTCTTCACTGAAAACGTGGCAGCCATAGTCCTGACCCTCAAAGAACTGCAAGCTGGGAAGATCATCCAAAAGGGATAAGAGACACTACAGTCAGGTGCCACTGAGAAATGCACCTTTTCAGAGTCAGTAAGGGGGCTGAAGGAATGGCTCAGCAGTTAAAGCACTTGCCTAGCAAGCACTAAGTGCCCAGATTTGATTCCTGAGCACCACATAAACCAGGTGTGGTGGTATATGTCTGTAATCCCAGCACTTGGGAGGCTGAGACAGGAGGATTGCTCTGAGTTCAAGGTCAGCCTGGGCTCCATAGTGAGTTAAGGACCAGCCTGGGCTACAGAGTTAGACCCTGTTTCAAAAAAATTTTTTTAAAAATTAAAAAAAAACATAGTAAGTTACAAGTTTCTCTGCTGAAAAGCAACAGAAAGAAAGGGAAGAATAATATGCCTAAGAGTTAGGCCCAAACAACACGACAACAGCAATTCTCAAAGTCACTTCAGATCTTAAAAATCGTTAGCAAAGCCCACAAGCTTTTGTTTATGTACCTTCTATCAAGTGGTATTTATCATAGCAAGCATTCAAACTGAGAAATGCTTACAACATTCATTTGTAAACCAAGCATGGTAATGTATGCCTGTAACCCCAGCTCTCAGGTAGCAGAGGCAGGAGAATAGCCTGCCTGTGCTACGTACTGAGGTCAAAGTCACCTGGCCTACATATGGAGACAGTCTTAAAACAAAAATGCATTAAGGTTATTTTTTTAAAAAAAAAACTTATTCAATTTTACAGATTTTGCAAATGTATTACATTTTCATAAAATTAAAAGTTACTAAGTGAGAAAAGTGATATTATTTTACATCGTGGAAAACTTTTAATTGTGGCTTCACTGACTACAAGTATTTTCTGACATACTTTACCTACAGTGAACTCTCAAGAAGTGAGGGAAAAGAAACAATCCCCTCTTGTCTTCCTGTGATCAAACAGAATCTCCCTTGAGAGCCGTCTCTCTCCCTCCAAACCACTCCGAGAACTGCTACACTGGAGATTACCCACACCCTGCATGTAAGTGGACACTGAAATTAAACAGAGCAACTTGGTTTTACAAGAGTAGCTTCTTTGTATCTCCATATAAGCTGATTCAATGAGCTTGGCAGCCATATCATTTAAGTTAACGTGATTATCTATGAATTAATTGAATTTGATAAATAGGACGTAGCAGTTACTAAGAGCTCTGGATAAGGGAGGACCTGGAATAAAGACCTGGCTCCTCTACAAATTAGCTACATCACCTCAGGCAAGTCCTTTAAGCCACTGTGTCCACATTTTACACTGGTGTCATAGTGATACAGATATGCATTGTATGAAGATTGAATGGTACAATATAGGAAAACGCTTAGCACAATGACTGGCATAATGACTGTCCAATATGTTAGCTGTTTTCATTACTCTTCATTACGTGGTGCATCTGCGCTCACAGTCACTAAAGATAAGTCTCTCTTTGTGCTTGGAGAACTAGTCCTACAAGAGATAACTTGTGTCCTGTATTCTATGTGTTTCTGCCCCACAAGAAAAAAATGCCAGGTGGCACCATCACTAAAATGGCTACTGGGCACACTGCATTCTGTGTGTGGCTTTAGGGGGAAATCTGAGGTCACCCTCTATTGTGGTGTAGATCTGGAATGTCTCCTAAAAGTCTCATGTATTTCGATGTTGTGGATTATCTATGGAACCATGTGCTGTTGGGAGATGGGGAACTGGTCTGGAGATGTGGATTATGGGCATGTGGTAGATTACAAGAGTGTGGTGAAGGATAGGCATGTGCTAGATTATAGACTACAGGCATGTGGAGTGGATTGCAGGCATGTAGTAGGGGCTTAAACCTGGAAAGGACAGAACACGGAGGCAGGACCCAGGAGAGGCAGGACGTGGAAGGATATATGCTGCTTCCTTCCTTCCATCTGGGACTTGACTGGCTTCCTGTTAGCAAAGCTTGAGGAGCTGCCCCCACCTCTGCCTCTGCCATGTGCCGCCACTGTTTCCAGCCATTGTGACCTTCTAAAACTGGGAGATAAAATAAATCTTTCCTTCCTAAAATTGTGGACATCAGGAACTGAGTCACAGTAGCAAAAAAGTAACTAACACACCCTCCTATCTCTGCAGCTGGCTTAGGAAGTAACTGGTCCAGAGATGTTCTGCAGATTGCCTTCAAAGTTGAGCTGATAAAAAAAATTAAACATATTTGGACCTAGTTATAGTCATACTAGATCTATTCCCAATGTTGTATTTTGTACATTGATCAAAAGATCTGTTTCTTAGAAAATTAAGTGAAGTCCTCCCTCTCAGGGGAAAAAAAAATTCTATTGGTTACTAACAAATTCAATTCTATCCTATCTAAATTTCATTATTCTGTCATTCTATTCCAAATCAATAGGAAAAGGGGAAAAAGGAAGCTAAGAATTCTTTTACCCTTTGGGACTCCATCTAATATAGCTTCACCATCTTCCTTTGATATCTTAGTTTCCAGATACAAAATTTTAAGTTCTTTCATTTTCTTTACAAGTGACACAAAAAGAATTTTCTTAAATAAATACTAAAATGGTCACACACAGCTAATGCCTTCCACCAATGGCAACACATTTGCCTAAGTAAGGAAAGAACAGGGATATATTACCTTACATGAAAACTAACAAGTTGTATCCAGAACCTTCTCTCACTATATCCTACCAAACTTTGATCCAGGACTAGGGCTAACAAGCCATGACTGAAGAGCTGGGAAATATCTCCAGTAATTTGGCATTAATTTCAAGAATATCCTTTACTTCTGATACTTTTTACTCTAAAACTCTTTTCCATAAGCTTCAATGGGAAACATTTAAATTCCTTCCTTCCAATTCCCAAAACAAGCAATTAAAATCCAGTACCCTTGGTTTAATTTTATGAGGGAGTATACAAAACAACAATCCAGAATTACATAAACTCTTTGACCTTACTCAGCATTTTAAAAAAATTCACAGCCTAATAAAAGTCACATTGATAAGGCACTTAAAAATTTCATGCTTAGCTGAAGTAATAAAATGTTTATTTATGACTTTGTATCTTACATAAAGCCAAAAGATTGACATTTTGTTACTCTTACTAATTTGGAGTGCCCAACTTCTTCCAGCTGCTCCTGGGTCAGTGGTTTGGTAGGATATAGTGAGATTAGATCTGGACAAAGATTATCAGTAACCTAATTAGGAAATGTCTTTCTTATGCAAATGTATCACCTCTTGTAAAAGGTATTTGTTGTCTTTGGCTACCCAGTACTGCTAAAATACCAGGCTCTACCTATTATGTATCTTTAAATTAAAAAAATTAGAACACTGTATAAGTTGGAGTTCATTGCTAAGTAGAGCTATGAAAAATTTCAGTATTTTCTCTTCCTGTACCCCAACAACAGTAATAACCCATGAAGACACAGTGCTCATCAGTCAAATGGAAGAATAATTTAATGAAAGGGAGCATTACAACTTCTACAGGATGATGTTATATACAATGTGAAGAAAGCTATGGATTTTTTTCAAAGTTTTATAAACATTTATGTCTGGTCAGTGCCAAAAATAAAGACAAGGAGAATTTTTCCAAGATCGTGTCATGAAGTAATGAAAATTCTTTTTATTTTCCACCCAACTCTACTCTTTCACTGCAGTTTTCTGCAAACTTTAAGATCTATTTCAGGACCTGTATTTTGAACACACTAATATAAAGATGATTGTAGAGGATGAAGTTTAGAAGTGAGCAAAGAAGTTCCCATTTTCTGTGGAAATACAATAACTAGGAAAAGATTCATTAAATGTTTTAATGATTCAAGCATATCTGTGCAGGCACCCAATTTTCAAAGAAATATTATCCTCAGATCTTTGTAACTAGAGCCAATTTATTAAAATCAGGATTTTATTATTACTATTAACTATTTTTTGAACATTGAAGGCATTTATGAATTGAACATTTCTCATCAGTCACAATAAAAAAACAATATATCAAGACTCAAAATCACTAAACAAGACTAGATGACAAGGTTCTACTCTATTCATGACAGAGTGCCTCATACTAGACCAATCCTCCCCAAGTAACAATGATAAACTCTGGAAAAAACACAGTCACAGAAGTCTGAAGCCATCTGAGAGTGGTAAAAAGCAGGCAAAAACTGGACATGGTCAACATTTAGAGGAAGGATATGACACAGGATAATTGCCCTTATGTCATTTGTCTAAAAGCTGTTGTAATCGATGGTGTAAGACTTGAATAGAAACCTTACTGGCTAAAGAATCAGAAGATAAAACCCAGGTCTACAGTAGCAGGAAAAAAAAAAATGAAGGCAGAAATACCAGAAAGAAGAAGCCACAGCGGGGATCCTGGAATTCTCCATACAAACTCAACCAAATCTTTAGGTAAGCTATAAACGAAGCATATGTTGGACAGATACCCGGGTGGCTCATTAAGACTAAAAAAACTATGATACTATGATATCTCATTTAGTGTATATCACAGAGACCACAGGGTATCCAATTTGTAATCATCCTGCTAAAACAAATAAACAAAAAACCAATACTCTTCAGAATAACAGAACAGAGTCCCAAGTCACTACAATGCACCATCATAATATGCATGACATTCCAAAACAACTAGATATAAGAAGTAAAAAATAATTACAACCAATAGAGACCAACCCCCAAGATGACTTATAGAATGAAATTAACCAATGTTTGAAAGTAGCTATTTTAATTAGGATCAAATATATAAAAGAATGAATGAGCAGACAGAAACTAAAAGCAATAAAATGGAAAGCACTAAAAATGAAAATACTGTAATTAAAAGATATAGTATCTGACGTAAAGCAATGACCTTCAGAGACTGAGAATGGCAAAGAGTCAGTTCATATGAACATAAGTCAAGAAAATTGCTCACTCTGAAGACAGAGAGAAAAAAACCTGAAAATAAGCCAACGGGAATTGTGAGGAAACATGGAATAGTAACTTTACCAATACATGCGATTACAGTCCCTGAGGGAAAGAAAAAAGAAAAATCTTGGTAAAGGACATACAGATGCAAGAGTCTTAGGAAGTCCCAAGCAGGACACATAAAAAGAAATTATACCTGTGTATATCTTAACCAAAATGCTGAGTTTCAAAGACCAGAGGAAAATCTTGAGAATATCAGAGTAAAGCAAAAATAATTATACACTACAAATAACAATGTACATGTTAGCTGAGTTCTTATCAACAAGGAAGAGTAGAAGGGGGAAGAAGAGAGGAAGAGAAAAGAAGAGGATGATGTCAGCAGAATGGGACAGCATTTGTTAAGCACCTGAAGAAAAGGAAGTTTTCAGAGTTTTTAAAATTTGAATTTGTATGTGCTATGCAGTCATTCATTGACATGCTGATTACACACAACCTGGGATATTGATGCCCAGATGTCTCACTTTTTGACCTCTTACTCCCCCCGCCCCCAACCCCATCCCATTTCTCTTTCCTACTCCCCTTCTCCACGTTCCTTCCCACTGCTGAGGAGTCTGTTTCTGCTTTGCTCTTTTAATATTTTGGCAATCTCATGCAGGAGATACCATGTGATACTTTTTTTTTTGGAGACAAGGTCTCACTCTGTAGCCGAGGCTGGTCCTGAACTCACAATGGAGCCCAGGCTGGCCTTGGACTCAAGACAATCCTCCTGTCTCAGCCTCCCAAGTGCTGGGATTATAGGCGTGCGCCACCACGCCCCGCTGATGTGGTGCTGAGGAGTTTAACTCAAATACTTAGCGTTTGACTGAGCACCTGACTTAAGCTTTCTAGGCAAGCGCTTTACCTGCTGAGCCATTACTCCCGTCTTTTTGTGTCGGGTTTCACTAAATATTATTGTCTCAAAGTGTACCCATTTTCTGACAAACACTTCAAATCTATCTTTCTTTCTGGCAGCATATTACTTCATTGTGTATATAAAGCACATTTTCTTTCCCTAAGTCTCTGCTGATGGCCGTGTAGGCTGTTTCCAGGATTTACTTGGGTTGTGCTGCTCTACTCATGGATGTGCATGTGTCTCTAGAACATGATTACTTGAGCTCTTTTGGGAAGGTGCCCACAAGAGCTAAATCTGGGTCAAATGGAATTCCTGTCTTCAGTTTTCTCAGAAATATCCAAACTGGATTTCCATTATTTACAGTCCCACCAACAGGACAAAAGCATTCCCTTTCCCAGCACCCTCACCAACGTGTTGGTTTTAGGCTTCTTAGTGATATTCATTCTTGTTGGAGTGAAATGGAATCTCTGTGTTGATCTGATTTGCATTTCTCTGATGGCCACTTTCATGTGCTTATTGGCCACTTATACTTCTTTTGGAAAATGTCATTACCTTCATTTCAGTAGCCCATTTTTTGATCAGATCTTTTACTTTGGGTGGGGGATATATTTTTGTATTTATCTATTCAAAGAAAAATCCTAAACCTCAAGACTAGCATTCTAATGAACTATCCTTCAGAATGAAGGGTTTTTTTCCGTTTTAGTTAAAAACCAACATGCTTGCCTAGCAAGCACAAGACCCTGGGTTTGATCCCCCAACACCACATAAGCAAAGCATAGTGGTCCATACTGTAACCCTAGCACTCAGGAGGCCGAGGCAGGAGGATTGTCATGATTTCAAGGCCAATCTGGTCTATATAGTGAGCTCTGGACCTGTCTGGATTACAGAGTGAGAACCTATCTCAAAAATAAATAAATAAGTAAATAAATATAAAATGAATAAGAATATTTGCTGTCAGCTCGATTAGACATGCTTAAGAAAGTTTTCAGGCAAAGGGGAAATGATAACAGATGAAACTTGAATCTCCCAGAAGAAACCTCATAAATGGTAAAAAATTATGGATAAATATAAGAAATAACCTTTCTTCTTTTATTTCCTTTGAAATATTGATAAAAATTATAGTGTCATATTGTGAAGTTTATATCACACATAAATGCAATACCTATAACACTCATACAAAGAGGAAGTTGGGGATGAAATTTACAGGTGGCCAATGTAACAACTTTTTCTGTGTGTACCATCTTTGGCAAAGTACACAAGATATTACAAGTTGGTGAATTTACACATCTAACCAGCACTGACGTCAATAATCCCAGTTCTGCAGCGCTTCTTAGCACCCCGTGTCCTTTCCCGCTTAATGCCCTCTAGTGTCGTTAACTACACATTAGTTTTACCTGTCCTGCCTCCCGCATTTTCCACACTTCCTTTCTCCTTCCTCCATACCCTGTTCCCCTCTCGTTGCCCAGAAGGCTGCATCGGCACCGCTGTCAAAGTCTCGAGGAGGAATACGTGCATCTTTGCCTGGATGCTAGAACACAGACTAATTTCTGAAACACGAGGCATAGGCTGCGGAAGACAAAATGAAGAACGGAAGGGGGACGCTTCCTTGGGGTGCCCTGGCTGTCTACTACCCAGAAGGAAAACAAACACTAATTTTCCACTAAGACTCCATTTCTTCCAACAAGTCTGAAACCAGCCACAGAGTCTCCCTGGTGAGCTCTAGGAGGACTTTCTTTTCCCAGCAGCTTCTATCACTGAGCTTCAAAGCCCTTCCCCAGGGCTATTCCAGCAGCACTCGGTGCTGGGCGCCTGCACCGGCAGGGGCTGGGGACACCCTCACTCCAAGTCCCAGAACTTGTTAATGATGGCGATGCTGGCCTTGGGTGTTGGCCTCGAGTGCAGCGTTGCTGATTAGGAGGCAGTAGGTGGGGAAATGCAATGAGTTGGGAAGATAATTAATTACTGCAGGGTGAGCAGTTCCGCTGACATCAAAGCTCACAGTATGCAGGGCTCTTTGATCTCCAGTTCAACACCCTTTCATGTTGCTCGCTTTATACTGCCCAGAAAGTTCTTGCTTCTTTCTGCCTTGACTTTGAGGGAGAATTCTAATAAGAGTGACCTCCAGATGCATCCACCCACCCAGTGGCAAGCAGAAAAGAGGCAGGAGAACCATCATGAGTACACAGCTTCTTGCCTGCCAGCAATACCAAAAGGCTCATGCCCTCCCTAGCTACATAAAGTAGAATTACAGCTTTGCTATGAAGAAGACCCTGCACACCAGGATGAACAAGAAGGCCTTTGGCAGCATTAGTAACAAGAGGTAAAAGACAGAAACAGCTCACATGTTCTGTGACAATGGAATGAATACAATGGTGGAATACTATATATCCATGAAGACAGACAGGCAATGGCTCCAAGTAACTACATGATGATGCATTTGATATAATACTTGATGCATGTACCCATTCATATAGATTTCCCAGCAGGTGAGGCTGAATTATAGTGCTTCCAGATGAATAGTTACAGCAAAAGCACAGAGAAGCAAGGAAACAAAGACATTAAAATCAGGGAGGAGGGAGTGGTGTGCCCAGGAAGAGGCATGAGAGAAAGGTGGTGTCCTGGGAGGGAGAGACGGTCTATTTTGGATTTAAGTGACGCTGTGAGGGTGTTCCTTTTATTGCATTGTATTCGCTATTCCTTTCAGTCAGTGTTCCACATTTCACAACTTTGAAATAAAAGATGTTTAAGAAGAAAAGAAAAGCCTGAGAATTTTGACACTAGCTAGGGGAAACTGCAGTTACCAAGAAGAAGAAAAAGAAAAAAGCCTGTTCCGTCGCTGCCATGCCTGATCAAGCTGCCAATCCAGCCCCAACGCAGGGCTGACAGACTGACAGGGCGTGAGCGGAATGCAGGCAGAGGGGTGGAGGCGCTGAGCTGTGCTTCACAGAAAGACACCGTCCTCCAGCAGCCCACCCTCCCACCTATTCGATGTGTGCTCACCGGGGCTGCCAGGAAGGCCCACCTGTGCAGGAAAATGTGGTAGGCCTTACACCCCCTTCTCTTTTGACGCAGCCAGACATCCTGACAACAGCAACGGTCTCCCTGGTGCCAGAAGGGGACACTGTAGCGCTGCCTGGAGACGAATCCTCGCCCAGTGTTCACTTCCCAGGGGAAAGGGCTGTGTTAGAGCTTGGGAGCCAGGGCAGGGTTTGCTGCTCTGCTTCCCCGGGCTGACAGCAGGGGACTCTTTGCACTTATTCTCAAGCAGGGGCATGGATTGTACTCTGTCTTGGAGTCTCTCGCTGAGCTCTGGAGAGCCACAGATGAAACAAATCAGGTTAACGTTGCTGATCCAGAGAAGTCAGTTCTACAGCACCTGGACCCAACTGGTCTCTGAGGGATTTGGCATTCCAGTAAAGATGAGGCATCCTGATGCTAGGGTGGGGAGGATGTTGGGTAATTTTGATAGACTATCCCCTTCTGCAGAGAAGCAACACAGTCTCCTTCTGTTTGTTTTTACTTCACTGCCCATATTAAAGATTCTAAACTGTCATAACAGAGAAGCCAAACACGCTTTAATCTGGAAAGAGGCACCACTAACCATAAGCAGGTCAGTTCACACAAAGACACAAATGGCCCTCAAGCGGCTGTCCCCGCATCTTAGTTCCACCTCTCTCATGACACTGTCCAGTCTCTGTCTCTTGTTGTAACTATTAGTGCACGTGCCATTTGCCTTATGGCTTTGGTAACTGTCCTGTAGGTTTGCAGAGCACACAGTCTGTGTATGTTGGATTCATCTGTTTTCTTCCTTGACTGGTTTGATGCCTTATAATCACAAGTTCCTCTAAAAGTATTTGTGGAGGACTCAGAGCACAGTTCAGGTACAGCACTTGCCTAATTTTCAAAGCCCTCATTCAATTCCCATCACTTCAAAATGATCAATTAATTGTGGGAAGGAAAACAGAATTATCATGCGTGCATTGGTGTTTATATGGTACCATTTTTCACATTGGATATTTAGTGTGGCTAATCCTTACGAACATCTTCCGCGGTAAGTGCTATTGCCTTTGCTTTACAAATAATGAAGCTGAGGCTCAAAACATTTTGGTACTGATAGGCAGGAGCCTAGGAAATAAAAACTGCCGAACAAAGTATCTGGTGAAGCCCTCCCACCAGAGGTGGCTTCTTTGTTGAGGTCGTTTTTTCAGTGTGTTTGTTCTCCTAAAGTTAGTAGATGCACTTCCTCCACCTTGTGGAAGTCCCGGCTTTTCCCAGTTACATACGCATGAAGCAGCCAATCACTGACAGCTGTATCATTACTCCAGCTCTCCTTTTTTTCTGGTTCATATAGGGAGCTCTCAAGTCCACACTGAAAGGACACCCAATGTGGCCCCTTTCGTGGCTTCTCGGCCAAGAAGGAGCTTTTCATGGCTTCTATTTTTTTCTGTAATGGAGACCTGCTTGGGTTCCCCCTTGGTTTCTCAGCCAAGGGCTTTTCTGTTTGATTCTATAAACTGTTGCTTGGGTTATTTTCCTTCTTCATCCACTTTATTCTTAATTGCAGCCGAGTCCATGGACCTGGGAACTTCCTCACTACTCCAGTGGAGAGGCGAGATCTACCTCAACATTTCCGAAAATGGAACATGGACCAAAGGGACTTCACACTCGGCTATGGCCTCAGCCCATTTTCATTTTCTGATTTTGGACACAGGGTCTCACTATGTTGCTGTATTGCCCGAGCTGGGCTCAAACTCAAGACCCTCCTGCCTCTGCTTCCCAGAGTGCTGAGATTAACAGGCCTGCACCATTCCACCCAGCGAGGCTCAAAACTCTTATATGACTTGCCCACGGTCATGCAGCCAATTAGTGTCAGAGCTGTCCTCGAATCTAGAACTGGCACTCCACAGTTCTCTGCTTTTTCTTTCTCCATTAATGAGTGGAAAAATTGGGTCCGTGGTGTCTGCGAAGAGTCATTTCAGCATCCAGTGCTACCAGCAGTGTTTTGCAGGAACCGTCCCCTGAGGCTCCCAGGGCTTTTCCAGTGCATTGGCACTTTCCTAATTGGCTGGAATTCACCCAAAGAAAATAGAGGAGTGGCCTTGGCATTTATTCCAAAAATATTTTCTCTGCCCACATAACCACCAGGGCTAGTATGAATGTACTGTATTACTGGTACTTCCCCTGTCCCTAAGGATGACCACACCCATGAGAATTAAGTAAACTTCTGAACTCAGCCAAGACTGTTCCTTGAGTGCCTTCTCCATCTTCTGCCTGGCCAATGCTTGCGCATCTTTCCAGGTCCACCTCCTTCTGGAGGCCGGCCCCAGCTCCTCAGACTGAGCACTCATCCACTCTTTGGGTACTGAGGCCTGAATAGGAGCTAGGCACTGTGGGATCTAAAACAATTCTGAGTCTATACCCTGAGGAAGAGCAAGTCAAAGTGGGATGGCAAGGAAATGGACCACGTGTGTACAGCAGCACAGAACATGATGTGGCATGGCGTCATTGAAACTATGCAATTATGATGTATTCTCGGCAGGAAAACATAACCTAATTAATCAGCCTCCCAGCCTAACTGTCAATTTGTATGAATACGGACGCTAAAGAAACATGGTAAAAACACCACAGGCATGGAATCAGCCACAGCCAGACTTACGGAAACAGAGCGGTTGAACTTATGACAATAAATACATGAGAAGGAAATCACTCATTGATTAGGAAAGAGAGAGAGAGAGAAGAGATCAGCCAGATACAACTATGGACTTAATTTAAGGAAAAATACTATTAATAGACATTTCGGGACAGTTGGAGAAGAATGAACACACACCAGGTAATAAATGACATTAGAAAATTGTTAATTTTGTTACATATAATAGTTTTGCAGTTATGTTTTTCAAAAGTCCTTATCAGTAAGCGATATATTCTGAATTATTAGTGAATTAGTGGAATTCACTTCAAATTTCTCCACCAGAAAAAATAATTGGGGAGCTAAATAAAATCAGAATATAAGAATATACAATTACTGAATTGATGGGGGAGTTACCACTATACCCTTTATTGTTATGTATGTTTGAAATTTTTCCATAATAAAGATTTGACTCTAAAGAACATAGATCGCACACTAAGTGTGCTAATAGATAAATGCTGGGGGACGTGGAATAGCAGAGAGGAAAGGTTCTAACCTTGCTTGAGGTATCAGAATAACTGGACAAAAGGGGTAGGATCTCAACTATCAAGCTTTTCTTATACACACAATGCTCCATTATCAGTAGCGGCACAAAAGGGAAGTAGCGGATTGTCTTAGAGACTCCAACACTCAGAGAGTATGGCTACAACAGGTGTTAAGGGCAGGTTACTGAACGAATTACCTAAAATTACCCAAAAGCCCTCTGATGTTCCCATAAAAGTAGCGGCAGAAGCAAACACTGTATGTATGTTATGTTGGACATGGGAAATACAGAGAAATAGAAAGTAGTCTCCACTTTCAAGGTTTCTATGAAAAGCCAGTCACACAAAGGGATATTTTCTGCAACACAGCTACACATGTCAAGTGCTGAGTGAAGGGTACGAGGTGCTGAATGCTGCATCTTGGGAAATTCATCTGAGGATCTGAAGCACAGTAGCTTGTGAGGGAGAAATATGAGCACGCAAGGAGGGGGGCTGAGAGGGGCTGTGGAACTACAAGGAAAGAAGGGGTAGCTGTGGAAGGATGATCACACTCTGAGAAACTGTATAGCCAATGTTGTCCCAGGAGCTTGGGGTGTACCTCAGTTGTTGCGGTGCTTGCCTGGTGTGCACAAGGCCCTGGGTTTGATTCCCCAGCACTACAGAAAGATGAGCTGGCTGTGGGAGCACACACCTGTAATCCCAGCACTCAGGAGACCATGAGGTAGGAGGATTGCTATGAGTTGGAGGCCAGCCTGGGCTACATAGTGAGTACAGAACCAGCCTGCATGACAGAGCAAGACCCTGCCTCAAAACAAGCAAGCAAACAAAATCCTTTCCTGAGCCATCAAGACACACATAGATTCTTCCATTACCACTGCCAGGAGCAAAATGATGTAAGGCTAACCAAATTATATATTTTACAGTCAACAGGAAGCTATTCAGGGACAATTTGTGCAAAGGCAAAGTGAGGCAGGGAAGAGGGGACAGATTGCAAATGCCTCTCTTCATCCCAGACAATTGTTCTCTTTCTTCCCACTTTGGCTACCACAGAATCAAAACCCTACAAAATTCTATCCCCTGTATCAATACCTCAAGAAATCAAAATGGCATGACTATCTGAATACACCTCTTGTGTCTTTCTGTGTGATCAAGAAAAGCCTACCATGACTAAGAAAGGACCACTAACCTGCCCTCAGCACGGCTGAGAGAGATGCCCCAGCCACACTTCACAGAGCACCTCTCTGGCCTGTCAGAGGCTTCATGAGAGCAGCTTTTCCACAGTGACCTGGTCACACAGACACACAAACACACACGCAGGCACACACACGGAGACACCAAGAAGAACTCACTAGCCCATTAGGATATAGGCCCAAAGACAAAACTTTGTGTGTGTGTTGGGGGGATGGGGGGGGGTGTTGTTGTTTGATTTTTTTGTTTGTTTGTTTGTTTGGTTTCGTTTGGTTTGGTTTGGTTGGTTGGTTGGTTGGTTTTCTGTGTGTGTGTGTGTGTGTGACATTGGAGATCAAGCCCAGAACCTTCATCTACATCTGAGCTGCATCTCCAGCCTATTTTTATCGTTTATTTATGCTTTGTGATCCTGGGGATTGAACTCAGGATCTACATCCTGAGCTATATCCTCAGCCCATTGATCAACTGATTCATTTGTTCATTATTTTGAGACAGAATCTCACTAAGTCACTAAGTTGCCCGGGCTGAACTCAAACTTGTTATCTTCCTGCCTCAGCCTCCTGGAGTGAGAATTACAGGTCTATGCCACCCATCCCTGCTTTATTTTTGATTTTGAGACAGGAAATCACTAAGGTATTAAATTCCCCAGGCTGGCCTCTAGCTTGTGATCTTCCTGTTTCAGCCTCTTAAAGTGCTAAGATTCCAAGCCTGTGCCATAGTGAGGGCAAAATTGGGTTGACTTATAGAAAATATTAAAAGGTGTCATCTCTTGCACACATGAGTCTGAACTGAGCTTTAAAACTACCACGTAAGGAGGAGGCCTCTTTTAAGTAAGCTGAAAAGAAAAGGGATGGAGGAATAGAAGACATACAAACCTAGAACTCTAATCTGGGCAGCATGACTAGGTCTCAGAAGAGAAAAGTACAGAAGTCATCAGGAACAAAATATCTCAGGAGAGAGAGAGAGAGAGAGAGAGAGAGAGAGACTGGAGATCAAGCACAGGCTTTTGTGCTGAGCTACACCTCCACCTCCAGCCATTTTTGTTATTTATTTCTCCCTCCCTACTACTCTCCCTCTCGCCACAGGATGTCCCACCTCTCCCTTCTTCCCTCCCTCCCTCCACACATGTCCTATGTCCACTCCTCTCTGACTGCTGTCTCTTCTCTAAGAAGCACCGGACTTCTAGTCACTGGCAAATACCTGAGCCAAACACAGCTGTTCAAATCTCATTTGTTTTATTTTTCCAAAAACAAATACATTATAGTGACAATGATGATATTTATTTCTTCTCTTTACAAATCTCTTTAATGACTTGCTTAGAAAACAGTTGAATTCCAACATCTGTTTCTGTGTTCAGTATGTTGTGATTTGTTGTTTTGATTAAAGTTTATGGAGAAAATTCAGCCTCACAGAGACATGTCTCTTTCATATAGCTATTTTAATAGGATATTTAGATAATTGCAGATAATCTTTGATAATATTTCAAAACTCAAAATGTGGTAGTTCCTTAAAGCTTGACTACCATGTGGAATTTGAAATCACATAAATGAATATTTCTTACTTTTACACTGAAATTCATTAGTCTAACCTGCTCTCTGCACAGAGCTCTTACCTGGCATTTGTCATTTGGAAAACACTGAGTCACTGAGCTGTGTGTCATCGCTTCCTACTGTTAACATACTTCATCTAAATAAAGTTTTAAATCAGACTTGTTCATATCATCACTGTGCCCATGAGACAACCTTTAAGTGTTGCAAAGCTGGGAAGCTCACAGTAAATTTATTTACATACTCATTACCTCATTTAATCCTTCCAACAGCCCTGTGAGGTAAACAACATTCCTGTCACTCTATGAACAAAAGCTTGTAGAGGTCCAGTGACTTGCAGAGTCACATGGTAAAGATGGTAAAGAAGAGACAGAGAGAGAGAGAGAGAGAGAGAGAGAGAGAGAGAGAGAGAGAGAGAGACTAGGTCTTCTGGCTTTAGGCAGAAGGCTCATCACCTGCAGCATAGCTGTCCATCATGGCAACTACACTCTAAATGAAAGGAGAGAAGTGCTCAGGAGTAGCCCCTATCGTGGGGACAGGCATCCTATACCTGCTAAGAGGGTGGTTAAAAGAAGAAAAGACTTAGAGTTCTCTGCCCAAACCTTAAAGTTAACCAGATGGAACAGAACTAGAGAGTCAAGGATTCCCAATTTTCCAGAACTCTTGACAACTGGGTACCATAGAAACCAGAAGAAGGTCCCATTCCAAGATCTGGGCCACTCCATCAGCACTCAGGGAAACAAGTTGAGTAAAGTACAACTTCACATGGGAGAAGAATGTCAGTTTTAAGAATGAAACGTGAAAGTTGGGCATGTTGGTGCACTTCTGAAATCCTAGCACTCAGCAGCCTGAGGCAGGGGGATTGCAGCATGTTCAAGGCAAGCCTAGGCTACATAGAGTGAGTTCAGAACCAGCCTAGACTGCAGAGCAAGACCTTGCCTCCAAATAAATAAATAAATAAATAAATAAATAAATAAATAAATAGAAAAGAAAAGAAAAGAAAAAGGGTTGAGGGGAAGGAAATGTGAAGTTGGGCCCACTGGCACAACTCCCAGCACTCTGGGAGGCTGAGGCAGGATGATTACAAGCTCAAGCCCAGCCCAGGCAACTTAGCAATTTAGTGAGGCCCTGTCTCAAAATAAAAATATAAAAAACGGTACTGTAAGTCAGTGTGAAGGCCCTGAGCTTGAACCTCAATACCACAAAAAAAGAATAAAGTGTGAAAGTATATTGACTAGCTGAAGTGAATTCTTCTGCTCAGACTAGAAATGAAAAGATAGACTTTGTTACTTTATAAACATTTTTTTTCTGCATACCAGCTGGAGGACCTCCCACATGAGAAGGAAATGTCAGGTCTAAAGAAAGAGGCATCCTTTTAGGAAGCCTGGCTTTGATCCCTCAGCACATTTCAGTTTCCCTAACCCCTTTCACCCAGTATCACTTTTTATGATATTATTCCAAGTAGGCTGAGCCAAGAGGAAATGAAGATTAAAGCTAAAAAGAAAACCAACAGCACGTTTTCAAAATATCCGAAGTAAAGCTTGGCTTTCCACACGCAGATCTAGCCTGGGAGCTTCAAAGCAAAGCCTGTGAGAGCCAGTGAGACACCACCACGAAGGGGAAGCGATCAGGGTTTAGAGATGGGGAATCCAACACAGGGGTCACAGAGACTTGACGAGTAATGAGTCCACAGTGACATTACGCAGCCCATGGAAGACACACCTCACATGTTAAAAGTAGCATAGAAACAGTGAAAAAACGCTCATTAATAATGTCTCTGCTGACTTCCTGTTGAAATAACGTTTTCAATATACTGAGTTAAGGGTATGATTGAAATCAACCTCATCTATTTCTTTTTACATTTTTAACGTGGCTGCTAAAATCACACACGTGGCCCTGTCTGGATTTCTATTGTCAACACTCTCCCACCCATCGTCCTCAGCAGCACCTCTAACCCTGCCACTTTCAGCTCTTCCTCATCGAAAATCTCAACCATGTCTCTTTATCTCTTTAATTCTTTCTCATGTTGTAATGATTCAAAAAATAATTTTGAAGGACAACTCAGTTAGATTCAGCAGACAAATTGTGGTGGTAAAAAGAAGGAAAAGGAAGGGGCCAAAGCCCCACGTCTTCCAGTATATTGAGAATATATTTAAAAAGAACAAACAGAACCTGTTTCCCTCTCTTGATAGAGAAAAGGATCTACTTATATAACAAAGGAATGCCTCTCCTAGTAGATAAGAAAGACTGGCATAATAATGACAGATTAGTTCCTATGGACAGTAACTAAAATGAGCTGTTGAATTGGAGGTCTCCCACCACACATTCGCAGATGCTCAAAAAGCTGGAACAAATTACTAGTTAAATGCTATTTGTTTGTGAACATAAATCTAAATAAGCTCTGACCCTCAGAGTTCAACTGCCTCTTAGGGAAAGGGTGGCGGGTTGGGAGACGGGGATTGTCGTGGGAAGCTTTTAGTAGAAAGCTACAGGGCAACTGCTTATTTGTGTTCAAATATTTTAGCAAAGATAAAGGATATTTGGGAAGTCTAGGGGAATTTTGTGCCTTTGCTTGTGGGCTTTGGACAAACCATTACTTAGCAGAACCCAAAGCAGCCTTGAAAGTTAGGATAAAAGTCAACAAAGGTCAAGGCTAATAGTCTGGTGACATGAGCTGTAATACACAGCAACATATCAGAAAAACAAAGGCTGGGGGGGAGGCAGTTGGAGAAAAACAAAATTGCCGTAATTTTCTATAGGATCAGGCTATTATATTTTTTTCCCAGGTTCCCCATAGTCACAAAGATGACCTTCTGCCACAGCTCCCAGGAGTGACTCATTGGTTTCCATTGGATCTCCCTACACTCATCAGAGGCTTGTTAAACAAGTTGCACAGAAGCCTGCAGGTAGCCCATCAAACCCAGCAGCAAGGTGTGACTTCTCCCGCCTCCACTTCCTTTCCTATCGATCATGCTCCCCTGAGTGATCCTCAGGGCCTGGCTCAACTATTGAAATACGTTACTGAACAAAGCAGTATGTAGGAAAACAAGAATCCAGGCAAGAATACAAATCTTTATCAATCAATCCTCTCGGCCTTGCTTCTCCTTTCCTGTTGCACTCTTCTTTTATCTATTACCTAGAGGGGACTCTTCCTTTTTTTATTATTCCCTTGTGCCTCCTGGATTTGCCTAAGGATATGAATCGCTCTGCAGTTTTCCCACTGTCTTTGGCAGCCTCCAGTTGGCATTCCAAGTGTCCTAGCCCTTCTCCTGCCTGTGCCTGTGCTACCCTCCCAGCTGCCTGGGAAAGACCCTACTTTGCAAGTTGCCGCATGTGAATAAGCTGAAGTTCTGTTCTGAAATGATGAAACTAATCCCTCCCCCAAGGAGACCAACTCAGCAAAGATCTTTACAGTGTTCCACATTTTACAGTCGTGGGAAAAGGAAATTGGAGTTGTGATTTGTTTGAAGATTCTACTTCTCGATAGTATGAGATTTGTTCTAAGATAATTTGAAGATGCCATTGGAAAAAAAACACTTTCAATTAAAATGTGCATATGGTACAGAAATACTAAAAAATCCGTACAACAAAATGTTCAGCACCTAATCATACATCTTCAAAGTATGCTGCAAAATGTATATAATTAATTTTAGCCCACCCCCAGATAAGGAAGTCAGTGATACTCCTGCATTTTCATATGGAGAGGCTGTCCCACAGTAAGATTTTTTAATTTGTTTAAAGGCACAGTGAACCAGTATGAATTATCCAATGTTGGTTAATGGGAACCAACACAGACAGAAGATTATGAAGGATGAAAAAAAAAGGAGAGAGAAAAAAAGAGAGAGAAGCCCAAGAAAATATATGGAAGATATTATTCTAAAACTTAACCTGCCATCTGAAAGTAAATATAAGCCCCAAGTTTTTTCTCATATTTCTCATTGACATAGCTGCAGATAAGACATCCATATCAATGCACCAAATTCAGTCAGTGTTTTTCTAGAAGACAACTTTTCATGACTGAGAGTACCCTGAGTTTCCTTTTTTAGCCTTTCACAGGGCTCTCCTTCCTTTTCCCCAGACACTTTCCTTTTTCCTCTTTCTCCTTCTCACAATTCTTTACTTGAATATTGTGGGAGACATTACAAGCTGGCAACTAAGTATAATAAGACCAAGTGTCAGAAAAAAAAAAAAAATGGCTCAGATCCTGTACTCACTAGCCATTCTACACATGGGAAAATCACTAGCCTTCTAACACTCTTCCTTCCATCTGTAACATGGGATGGTGATGCCACTTACCTTTTAGGATTGCTCTGAAGAGTCACCAACACTTAAAGTTTTTAACAAGGTCCCTGGCATGAATGTTCTCAATAAAGGGTAAGAATTACCTTAATTTCATGTTAAAGCAACGAATTCTGGCATTATGGGTTAGTTATAGTCTGGAGTGAACCTCAAGTGTTCATACGTTGGAAGTTTTGTTCCAGGTGTGGGGATGTTGAGACACGGTAGAACCTTTAAGAAATGAGTGCTTAGTGCAAGGTAATAAGGTTACCTGAGGTTCTGCCAAAGTTCTGCCCTTGGAATGGACTCATGTGGTTCTCCTGGAAGAGTAGGTTATTATTTTTTTTTTTTGAATGAGCCCAACCTCTAAGTCATTCTCTGTATGTGCTTGGACATACAGAAACCAGCGTTGAGATTCTCCCAAAAGAGGGATGAAGGGAAAGCAGCCAGAACACACAAATGAGAGAATTTAAAAGTTTAAGTTGGTTTCAAACACGGGAACCCACTGAGATATAGACACAGAGGTCAGACTGAGAGAGATCAGAACACTCATCTGCTCACTGATAAGAGAACGAATAGGAGAGCATGGCTGTGATGCACAACTACAGCAAGTGCCAATGACGGTCTCTGATTTAGATGCGCCATCTGACATCTCCATTAAAGGAGGCCTCCAAAAACACAATAGAGACCAAAATAGGCAAGAGCGTCTTTACAAGAGAAGAAGGTGTGCTCAGTGTTTCCTCCCATAGACAACGAGAGGCAAAGAATATAACACTGGCACCAGTTCCTGCATACAGAAACGTACAGTAAGGAAAATATTCTCACCCCATTCTACTCCAACAAGAAAGCATTTTTCTACTGGGGCTGCCCTACAGAAATACTCGGGGTCCTGTCTTCCTCCAGCACATCCTTCCTCACTAGGCATCTCCTTTCCAGTCCCTCCTTCACCTTCTTTTAGCTATTCAAGCCACTGCCCTAGACATATTGATGGGAAACAATAGAATCCACAAGTCAGATATCACTTACTTTCATTTTAAGTAAAATTTTTCCAAGCAGTTATCTCTTTTCTAAAGCCAAAGCTGATACAAAGAGGCGAGTTGCAGAAGGAGATCATTAGAGGCAAGGACAGCAGCAAGAAATGAGAAATTATAGCGGATCTATGTTACTTTGATATTCCTAAATATTTCTCCATAGAGAGAGAAGACCAAAGGTGGTTATGCTGATACCCCATATTGTAACTGCAGAGATATGTTTAAAGTCTGTTTAGCAGGCTTTATGGTAGGTATGTATCTACATATCTTACATAAATATTTCCTTTGAATAGAAATCTTTGAGCTGAAAGATCACTATTCAAAACATTAAAATTAGAAATGTGTGATGCTTTGCAGAGTGATTTGTCTATTCTGGAAAATTAACCTGTGTTCCCTTGAATGCAATTTACCCACTAAACTTGAGATTGATTCGTTCCCTGGCATTTGCAAGCTTAAAAAGTTCAGAGGTCAAATAAGTAATAAATATGTAAAGTAGCTACAGGGATTCATTCTCAAAAGTCAATAAAAATTCAAAAACTGCTTTTAAAGTGCTTAATCCCAAAACCACGATGTCCAGTTTAATCAATGCTTATGGGGAAGGAAGGCTCCCACTGAGCTTGACAATAAAGTTGCCCTCCTGAGGATGACCCCAGTAACAATCAACACGTAATGAATGCGTAAAACTAAGTGTAGGAATCATCTACTCTGTAACTGGTCTGTAAACATGTGGCTTAAAAGATTCATGGTCTCCATTTTTAGCCAAATTACTTAGGGCAAAGTCTCAGGGAGACTGGGCTGATTGGGGTGAAGAAAACACAAAGAATAATTGCTGGTTTGTTCTCCAAACTGCCATTCTTTTGCCCCCTTCACTATTGTCAGAACCTACCTGTGATAGTGTTGGGTACAAGCTTTCCCAGCTTCTCTTGCAGCTAGGGGTAAAAACATGGTACTGTTTTGACCAAGGGAACAGAAAGGGAAATTTGCTAGAACATTTCTCTGTGATAATAGTAATAACCACAAGAAGAAAGCATATTTGTTCCCTAGGCACAGAAAATAAGAGAGGAAAGGGAGACTCTTCAAAGCAAGTGGAGGCAGAAGCCAGCATAATTTGAACTTCAGAAGCATTGATATTATAAATCTATGTTTACTCTCAGAGAATGTCTTATAGATCAAAGGGCTGTATCTATCTCTTCAGACACTCTCCAAATCAAACACTGTAGGAAATAAGAGATTGTGAGGCCAGATTTGGGGGAAAAAAATTAAAATTCTGAAAGAAAACTGTCACGTTCAATCTGAGACGAGTTGTTAGTGAAGAGTTCGCTCTGGGACATTCACATTCCCCAGAGAGTCCCAAAACAATCTTTATGGAGATGCTTCAGCAGGGCTGGATATCCTGTTTACAGCAATATTATGATGGATTTCGCAACTGCAGTTAGTGATCTCTGTCAAAGAAAGCAATAGATCAAAACAAAAATGTAATAAAATTTTAACCACTTCTTCAGCTCTTTCCACACAGAGGAGAATACCATGAAGGCATTCTGACTGTACCAGTTTCTTCTTATGTACCACTTCAGATCTTCTCCATCTTCTTTTTCTCTGTGGCCTTTGATCTCTTGTTCCAGCTCAGCCACCTCCACAGCAGCCAACTCCGTACACAGCAGGAGCACCTCCTTCAGGCACAATCCTCACTTGTCCTGTTCTTTCTTGTTGATGCAGAGGTGCACAGTGTCCAGACACACTCTGTGCACAGTCAGGAAGTACTGAGAAATCAATGCCCCTCAGAAAACGTTGGACCAATCAAACAGGAGACAGGAGCCAAAAAATAAGTTTTTTCCTTCTCACCTGGGAGGACTGTCCTGAGAAGCAATTGCTTCTTTGTCTCTCAATAAACAGTTCCTCAAGTTCAAGAAACCATGTCTTGATAAGCCCCCTGGCACGGCATTCTCCTCCTTGCCTGACTTATGCCTGTTCGCTACTACAGAATCACCCTCCTCATAAAGTAGTGGCACACAAGCCTTGACCTCAGGCTCTGATATTTAAGCAAAGCAAGCTCAGAATTCATTTGCCTTTTATTGCTATGCCACAAATACCACAAACTTCAGAGCTTAAAACGATGCCTACTTCTCAGGTCACAGTTCTGTAGATCAGAAGTCTACCCAAATGTGGCCGCATTTATAGCTCAGGAATGGAATCAAGATATAGGCTGAATTATGTTCTCATCAGGAGCTCAGAATTCTCTTCCAAATCCATATGATTGTAGCAGAATTTAGTTCCTTGTAATTGTAGGACTGAGGCTCCCATTCATCTCCTGGCTGTCAGCTGGAGGCTGTTCTCTTTCTAAGAACCCCCAGCATCCTTTTTCACAGAGCTTGCTCCATCTTCACAGGCAGCAACAGCACACTGAATCGTTCTTGTGCTTCAAATCCCTGTGACTTCTATGTTTCTAACCTCTAGGCCCTGCTTTAAATAACTCACATAATTAGCATAGGCCTACTTGGATAATCCCCATATTCAAAGGTCAACTGATTTAAAATCTTAATTGCATTTTCAAAATCCTTTCAGCTGTGTCATGTAACATATTCACATGTTTCAGATACACTTAAAGGGAAGTGGACCATACAAAGGCCAGAGTCACTGGAGATCATTTTAATCTTCTATCTGTTTCAAAGAGAGTTGATACCAAGCATGGCTTTAGAAGACAGATTCTTGGAATGAGACTTTGGTATTAGGTCACTGATTGACCTGAAAGCAGTAGGGATCCCATTATTAGTAATAACTGGCATGGGAATTCTCTGCTTGCAGTGACATCATAAGTACTATGCCTTTCACCTGCATTTATTTGATATTAGGTGGGGCTAAAAGATGAGGCAATGGAATATGCAATCGCTCTGATGCTTGAAAAGTATGGGAACAATTATGACTAATAATTTCTACAGACTTGGAAGCCTTGAGAAAAAGAAAACAATAAACTCAGGACAACCAACTTATAATTTAAAGCCTGCTTTGAAAGCCAATGGGCCCTGAGATAATTTTTAAGCATGCTGTCACCTCTTATTATCAAAGGGAAGCATTGCTACAAAGGAAAATCCCTCTGCCTTATTCTTACTTGTAAAAAGTATGAGATACGGCCTCTTGGCATGCTCCAGATCATGGGATCCTCAAAATATTCACCAATGTGGCAAGCCCCTGAACCTGCGCTGGATTATCTTTTGCACATATCCTTTTACTAAGGCATATCAGTGTGTTCCACCTCCTACTTACTAGGTCAGCTTACCAAGATGCCATGTGATTATCTAATGACTTTTGACATGATTGAAGTTCCCGTGATAGAAATCAAGAACATTTACATAGTCCTGGGGCAAGAGCATGAATGTGCACTAGCTGTCCTCATTTGAAGGTGAACTCATTTTGTTCCTCCCTTTGAATACACAAAAGTATGGATACATTAGATCAATAGCTGCTCATGAGGTGCTAGAGGCTGTGTTGATTTCAACCAATGTAGATCCCACATGCAGTACAGCAGGAATAATTATAATAGCTAATTAAGTCCATGGGAGCCTACCGTCTGCCATGATCTGTCCAGATTTTGCAGGAACTACATAAACAAAATGAAAGGGAAAATTATTGTAATCACAAGTGTATCTTTGAATCTTTCATACCAATGCCAATCTCCTGGCATAATAAACCATCTTCTGGTTTATAATCTTGGCTGAGAAGGCAAAACAGTAGAAGGGAAGAGTTTCAGGAATTTCTACTTAGACTTTGCTACTTAACAGCCCTTACTTACTCTACTGGATAAAGACCAAATAGGGGACTGGGAAATAGGACTCAGGCCAGAGTTCTACTTAACACTTGGCCTCCAAAAGCACCTTCTCTATCTGGAGGTTGATAACAGGTTTGCATTCCTTGGTATTAAACGTCAACTTAAATTTCATATTTAAAAAAATCTTTGAATCTGGGTATTTAATTTTTCCCAGTGTAATTACCCAGACAAATGTCTATAGGTCTCTCAAAAAGAAGAAATGGGAAAATGTTTACTTATACAATGGAGATACATTAGATAAGTGTTCCTTAAAAAGACCTGTCCTCCCCTGCAAACAAATCTGGATCTCTGAATTGATTTACATCTAGAAATCTGGTGGTTCCCCAGCACCACATAAGCTGGGCATGATGGCACATGCTTGTAATCCTAGCACTTGTGAGGCTGAGGCAGGAGGATTGCTGTGAGTCCAAGTCCAGCCTGAGCTCCATAGTGAGTTCAGGACCAGCCTGAGCTACAGATCAAGACCCTGTTTCAAAAAATAAAAAAATAAAAAAGATGTCATTGATGAGTTTCTTGTCTAAATAAAGTGAATCATATCAGGACCCTCTGAGCAACATAATCAGGTTAACTGCTCTGAGCTTCTGACCTACTTCTCCCATACACCAAGATAGATCACTTCCTTTACTTCATAATTGTATCAAATTTGGGTTCAAGAAGGCATCAAACAGGCTGATTAGTTGGTTTTACAGGCTCTTCACCTAACATTGAACCCTTAAGGTTACAGGCCCCAAGTGAACTCTCCCGGCACAGCCCTGCATTGGGCTGCTCTGCTCCACCCCTTCCAAATTCACTCCTTTACATGTTTCAAGGTAAACAGTGATAGCTTTTGTGTGTTTTGTTTTTCTCTAAAAAAATTTTTTTTTTATTTTGGTGAGCCAGCCCTGGCTCTGATTTTGCCATACCCTTTGCAGGGAAAATTTTTCTTTCCTTTGCTAAACGTACTTGCTGCCAAGTCTTTGACAATGATTTTTTAGTTTCGTTCCAAAAGTTGCTGGAAGAATTGAAAATTTCTCTCCAATGTTTAGCATCTTTGTTATTCAATCAGCTTCACTCTTAGAACCTGCTGGCTCAACCCCTCCAAAAAGGAAAGGCTATTCTTTTGCGTGGGAACAGTAAGAATGTTTTCTGATTGCACAGAGAGAAGGGAAACAACTGGACACAGGAAATGCAGTGCTCTGACTGTAGAGACTCACTCGGTGACCCTGTGCTTATCTAATCTCTCCTCTTGCCTTCATACTCCCTAGCATCTTTAATCTTTAAGGTTATCAGTGAAGGTTATCAGCGCTTCTCTCAAAAGTTCAAGTTTTCCACTGTGCTAAGTCCATTACTCCTTATTCACCTGTGTTCTTATTTCCAAAATCTGTGCTGACTTTTTTGTCTGCTTTCATTTGGTCTTTTATTTTCTTTACTTCTGGGGGACTGTTTATCTAGCTATTTATTTATTTTACTTTTATATTGTGGAATTTTGGCCCAGAGAAGGATAAAATACAAAGTTTACTTGGACCTATAATGTTGAGGGTTCAATGTTAGGTGAAGAACCTGTAAAGCCACTACTTTGCCTGTAAGATACCTTCTTGAACCCAAGTTAGGTACAATTAAGGAACTACAGGAAGTGACATGAAGACAGTGATCTTCCTTGGCCTACATGAAATCTAGACCAGAAGCTCAGGTAAGTCCTGAACATCAATCATTCAATTATTAATGTTTAATCAGATGCCAGAACTGCTTTTCTGGGCACAAAAGTGCTAACTTTCAAGATTCAGCATTCTTGTACACAAATATTTCTGGTCTGGGTCAGCTTGGTTTGGAAATATCGAACATAATAATTCTGGCCACTTCCTGTGCACACCCGACAGCATTTTGGTTTCACCTCTCACTGTAGTCACCACTGTGGTAATTACTTCCTGTAAGTTTTGACCAACTACATATAGTCTTTCTTATTCTGATAGCGCTTAATCTTAGTCTCTGGTACTTGCCCTAGGATTGCTCTAAGATTAAGGAATGACACCCAGAGGTCTCTCGAAGCTCATGAAGGACAAACAAATATTTCAGGTCTGGAGTCTGACCCAAGTCTCCATAACCTACTCTCCTGCCTCTAGGCTATGACTTTTTGGCAGCAGTTGTGTTCTTTAACCTATGGCCAGAGCTTCTACCTGGTGACCCCTCCCCTCTACTGTAGCTATCCACAGGTCCTTGTCCCACTTGTGCATTAATATGGTTTGTCTTCCATGGTAGGAAATCTAAAACTGAAAAATCTATATATCATATCTGAAACTAACATAGCAGTATGTCATTTTCTGGAAATAAATACCAAAAAAGTAGTTTCTTTTGGCTTTTTTGGAAGATGTTTTAAAATGCTGAACATTTTTATCTAATAGACAAGAGAATCAGGAGACAGAGAGATAATAAATACAACAATATTGTAGCACTTTCTAAAATCTGTACATGTATTTTAGTGGAGTACTACTCAACCATATTAAAGGATAAATTTGAGTCATTTGTAAGCAAATAGATGCATCTTGGGACCCCAATGATAAGTAATATATGTCAGACAAAGCATGTTATATATTGTATAGTGTCTTTTATGTGAGAGACCCAAACTATGAAGAAATTAAAGAAAAAAATAAAAAGAGAGATGACAGGGCACATGGAAATAGACATGGTGGAGAGAGGAAGAGCACCCGAAGGGGGTGGAGAGAAGGGTGGGAAGTGACGAGGAAATAAAAATGATTATGATGATATATATGTATCATTTCCCCAAGATGAATATAGTTATTGTGTACTATAAATGCATACTAATTAAAGTATATATATATGTATGTGTGTATATATATATATAGTGTGTGTGTGTGTGTGTAGTGTGTGTGTGTGTATTTACTTTAAAAAAAAAGTTCATCCTAAAACAAAGGCAGCTTCTAAGAGGCAAAGAAAAAAATACCATGTTAATACTGAATTCCCCTTGTTGATATCTTGGCCAATAGAAGGGGGAAATGTGCCCAGATACAGAGGCGGCTGAGCCCCGGAGCAGCACCCCACCTGCCAAGGCTTCCTTTTCAGGGGCTCTGCCCAAGGCCCTGGCAACTGCGTGGAGCTGGCTGAATGCTTTAACTCAGCTCCGAATTCCAGCTGGCTCCAAATGTTTGTTCATCTCTGAGAGACCCGGGTACATATGAAATTAAATCCACAAGGCAATCTTTTTCCTCAAACATTACTACCTTGTTACAAGAGTGTATTAGGCTACCACACATGAACTTAATTTAGGATGATCATCCAACATTTTGAGAAAAGTAAACAAGTTAATTTGATCTGTGATGTTATTAATGTTAACCTACAAACATTATAAAGCTACTGTCAACTCTAAAAAGGCAGTGCATCTACAGCTGCTCTCTCTCTCTCTCTCTCTCTCTCTCTCTCTCTGTCTCTCTCTGTCTCTCTCTCTCTCTCTGGACATTCATCCAAAAATGCAAATGTAAGTCTTATCTTAGGGTTAGTTTCAATGTACAAGGAAAAATACGTAAGAAAAATTACTCTTGATGACATCTGGAGAAGACTCCATGTTGGAGACCACCGTCCGCTCTCAATAATTCTACACAGATAGTTTCTGCTTCATTGTTACAGTAGATTGTTGACTTTGGAGTTAAGCGCCAAACAGAATAGATGGCACAAATCTGAAATTATAAAGACTGTCTTCAGCAACATAATCACACTTCTGTTTAATAAGATTTTTTCATTCTATGAGCCCTTGGGTGCTGAGTAGAGCGAGGGACAGGCTTAGCCATAAGTCTCAGCTTACATTTCCCCAAGGCCATATGCTCATGGAGTGGAATAGTAGGTGGACTCTCCCACACTACTCAAAGAATTTTTTCTCTTTGCAGAATATTTAATTTATCCAGTTTCGTACATAACATTTGATGCAGAATAAGTGCAGTACTTAAATTAAATGAGGAATCATCTAAACAGGTCTAGTGGAAATACATTTTTCACCACCTATTTCATAGCTCATCTTCTGGACTCTTGTCCATATGTGCAAGAATATAACTTTCTCTATAAATAAAATGGAACTGAGCTTTCAAGTTTCCATTTCCTCTGATAGAAAATTTAGTTGTACCAATTCTTGGGGTTCAAGTCTCTTATAAAGTACTTTTTCTTTTTTCTTTTTTCCTCCTCTTCTTCACAGAGTAGCATCAAAGTTGGGGGAATTATATAACATTTTAACATGAGGGGAGAGACACTGGTCTTACTCCTCTCCTCACTAGTCATCTGCAATCTGTTTCACCACATCTTGAGTGGCAGCCTCTTCCTTCATATAGCGGTGGCCAATGTCTGGCTTAGGTAACCTGTGACCTTCGCTGCTCTGGTGCTGAGAACTGCCTGAAGGGTAGGTGGTCTCATTCACATTGTTTTCCAGTGGTACTGCTGGCCCTTCACCACATCTCTCATCTGATCCATTGCTCTTCTGTTCTTCTGTGATCCTTCTTCTGTGGCCTCTTGTTCTATACCATACTAATTCTGTGACAGAAACAACCATTCATCATTACAAACCTCATTATGCACACCACTAAGGCATGAAAAATAGTTCTCAAGAAGGGCCCTGTTGTGTATGAGGCAGAGGTAGGAGAATTGTAAATTCAAGCCCTGCCTGGGCAACTTGAGGGCCCTAGCAACCTTGTCTCAAAATAAAGAACAAAAATGGGCTGGGGATGTAGCTTAGTATGAATGGCCTGAGTTTTATCTCCAATACTGCAAAAATGAAGAAAAATAATTTTCACATCTTTTTTTTACCCCTATGAACTAGTGGAAGAGGATAAAACAGCCAGTTTATCTCTCCCTTTCCATTTAAATATATTACACTTTATTTTCTTTTCTAATATGACCCCTTAGAACTGCTCAAGGAACTCTGTTCTCCAGATGCACTGTGGAATCCCACACTTTTCTGAGTTTTCTAGCCACACCTAATCAGAATGTTGATCTTGAGAAAGGATGAATAGAATACAAAACACCCACATGCAAGTCTGAATTTTCTTTCAGTGGTCCAGTTCTCTCTCCTACTCTCTCTCTCTCTCTCTCTCTCTCTCTCTCTCTCTCTCTCTCCCCCATTGGTAGAATCTAAAATCATGATGCAGGCACCTTTACATTATGTGTAAATAGTATGACTTAAATTATAATAGAGTCATTATGGCTTTTTCAAACTGAAAACTCTTTGGCTCTAAGACTTGAGCCAAATTTTAATCAAATTTGGTGAATTTTAAGATATTATTTCATCAAGTTTGGTTCTACTTCTTACTCTTTTTCCTTCTGAAACTTCCATTATGCATATTTTGGTATACATGATCCCACTGGTCTCTAAGATTCAGCTCATTTTTCTTCATTCTTTTCCAATCTGTTCATCAAACAGGGTAACATCAAATGTCTTATCTTCACATTTGCTGATTCTTTCTTCCACGTATTCAAATCCACAGCTGAACTCTTCATGTGAATTTTCCATTTATAATACTTCCCAAACCTAGAATTTTTTCTTGCTTTTTTCTTTATCCCCCATTTTTATTAATATATATATAGTATATATATATGCAAAACCTAATATTTACAAAGAGCTTGAATATTTTGTGCACATATATATCACATCAACATTACAATCCCTTCCCATTTTTGGCCCTCCCACACCCTCCCCATCCACCCTAACTCCCACTATCACACCCATTTGGTTCTAAAGAATGCCTGTGTTCTGGGTTTCCCAAATCCTCAGAAACCACGCAATATTCAACACATTTAATCTTCTGTGTCTGACTCACTTCACCACTCAAATCACTTTCTTTAGCTCAGCTTCCTACCCCTAGAATGGGCTGCAGTGGCCATATGTTGATGCCTCTTCTCTGGGTCCAGCACAGCCCTTTATTGAGACGACTTGCCAAAAGTTCTTCTTCTTCTTCTTTTTTTTTTTTTTGTATCTTAGTTTATCTTTGCTGAGATTATTTAACACAGCCAAAAGAATCCAAAAGAATTTAACATGACCTCATCCACTAGTTCACATAAGAAAAGAACTATAACAATGAAATTCATAAGGCTAGAAAATGTGAGAAAGAAAAAGAGAGAAGCTAAATTTCAAATTCCTTAGCTGAAAGGTAAATGTTTGTACATTCAAAAGACATTCAGGTTAACATTACATCAATCGGTTTTATTAAAATAAATTTACATAAGGACTGAGTAAGGGAACTGCTACATTAAGTGAACTTAAGTCTATCTCGAATTACTACATTAAAATTTAAATTTTATTCCTAAAAAAATCTCTCTGTTATGATGTTCTCTGGTTAGTGAGACATAGTTCTACTTTCTATTAGTTCTTTGAACATACTTTCAGTTAGCTGATTGGAAGTTTATCTAGTAAACTCAGTATCTCAGCACCTTGAGGAAAATGTTCTCTCGATTTTTTTTCTTCCCATGTATGGGCCCTACTTTCTTCTTTGCTTGAAAACCTATAAACTGTTGAAAACAGACACATAAAATATAAAATATAAGACAAAACATGTGACAACTATGGAAATTAAATTCTTCCCCTTACTCAGAATTTGTTGTTGTTGTTCCTTGTTGGTAGTATTTGTTTAGTGACTCTTTAGAATTAATTTAGAAAAGTCTATGTTGTTTTTCAAGAGCAGCTACTGAAGTCTTTGCTGAGTTACCTTAATGGTTATCTAGTACTTGGACAGTGGTCTCTTTCAGTTTCTGGAACAAATATGTCTCCTAGAGTCTGCTGAGGGACTCTGAGCTTGTGGGGCATGCCTTCAATATTAGCTAGAAAGCTGATGACTTTGACTTAGCCTTCACTTCCTTTAGAGCCTCAGTGGCAGCCAGAGATGACATCTTAAGGCTTTTTCAGGTCTTTGCTGGGCATTTATAAACATAGCCTTACACAAGTACTTGGCCTTATAAACTTCCATGCATGTATCAGAGTTCTGACAGTCCCTATAGACATATCACTCCTCCATTTTTTCCTGTTAAGGTTTTTAGCTACCCTGTTATTTGCCTCAAGTATTATTTACCATTTCAGGAAACCACAAAGTTAAGCAATCACCTCTTACTATTTTCAACAAGCACATCATCTCAGAGGAAAAGATCAAAGGAGCCAAATATAGAAGCTGGAGAAAAGATAGCCTCCTTAACAAATAGTGCTTGGAAAAATGGTTATTCACATGCAGAAGAACAAAAACAGACCCACATGTTTCACCATGTACCAAAGTCAAATCAAAATGGATCAAAGACCTAGATATTAAAATGGAAACACTGAACCTGCAGGAAGGTAAAATAAGCAAAACCCTTCAATACATAGACAGAGGCAAGAACTTTCTCAATAAAATAGCTAATGCACATGAAATAACACCAAGAATCAACAAATACAATTATACACAATTAAAAAGCTTTTACCAGCAAAGGAAACGATCAAAAAAGTGAACAGAGAGAAAGGGGAAATTTTTTGCCAGCTACTTCTCAGACAGGACTAAAATCTAGACTACATGAGGAACTGAAAAAAAATTTGACTTCCCCCTCAACTAAAAGACCCAATCAAAAAATGGGCAATTTAAAAGAATGGACAGTTCTCAGAAGAAGTATGGATGGCCAATGAATAGATGAAAAATATGTGAAACATCTTTAGCTTTAAGAGAAATAGAAATCCAAACAACACTGAAGTTCCATGTAACTCTGAGAAGAATGATTAATAACAAGAACTCGAAAAATAACAAATGTTGGCAAGGTTATAGAGACAAAGGAACACTTCTACATTGTTGGTGAACTGTAAATTGGTACAAACATTACGGAAAACAATTTGGAGATTGTTCAAAAAACTGAAAATAGATATCCCATTTGACCCAGGTATATTTCTTCCAGGTATCTTCTCAAAAGAATTAAAGTCATCATACAACAGTGATACAAACATACTTGTATTAATAGAAAACTTATAATAGCTAAATCTTGGAAGCAGGCAACACATTCATCAACATATGGATAAAGAAAATGTGGTATATCTACACAGTGGAGTACTACTCTTCCATAAAGAATGGTAAATTTGAGCCATTTGTAGGCAAATGGATGCATCTTGAGACCATCACCCTCAGTGAAATGAATCAAACACAGAAGGCTAAATATGGCAAGGTTTCTCTAATATGAGAAAACCAAGCTATAAACACACACACACACACACACACACACACACACACCACACACACACACACACACCACACACACACACACACACCACACACACACACACACACACACACAAAAGAGGGGCTGGAGGAATGGCTCAGTGGTAAAAGTGCTTGCTTAGCAAGTGCTACATCAAGCACTAAGTACCCGAGTTCAATTCCCCAGAACCACATAAGTTGGGCATGGTGGTGCACACCTGCAATCCCAGCACTCAGGAGGTTGAGGCAGGAGGATTTCCTTGAGCCCAAGGTGAGCCTGGGCTCCACAGTGAGTTAAGGATCAGCCTGGGCTACAGAGTGAGATCTTGTCTTGAAAGAGAGAGAGAGAGAGAGAGAAAGAGAGAGAGAGAGAGAGATATGAAAAACAGGCAGATAGACTTCATAGAGGGTAAAAGGAGATATAGAGGGGGTGAAGGGGTGGGAAGGAGAGAGGGAAGGAAGACTAATCAAGATATGATATGTATATGTACCAATATCTCAAGCTGAATGTTCATATTATGTATCACAAATGTTAATGAAAATAATTTTTGCAAAAATAAAAATGTCTTAAAGTGAAAAGCTAAGTAACATTTACCGTATGTCGATGTTGCTTTCCGCTGTGCCTATGTGTCCAGTCTCTCAATAATAGTAATAATCAGATAGCATTTATTGAGCACTATATGTCAAGCACCATTTTAACAATTTTACATACATTCTTATAGCAAATCTTCAAAATAATCCTATTAAAAAGGTGTTATCATGGAGCTGGGGGTGAAATTCAGAAGTTACAGTGCTTGCCTAGCAAGCCAAGGGCTAGGGTTCAATTCCTTTCTATCACATAAACTGGGTGCAGTGGCACATACCTGTAATCTCAGCACCCAGAAGGCTGAGGCAGGAGGATTACTATAAGGTCAAGGCCAGCCTGGGCTACAAAGTGAGCTGAGCACCAGCCTGGATTTATAAAGTAAAACTTTGTCTCAAAAAAAAAAAAAATCATTACTCCAGTTTACATATAATGAAAATAAGGTATAAAGAATTTAAGTGATTTGCTTAAAATCAACCATTTCAACCATTACTAGTAGGTGGGGAATGGTTTTAAGCCCAGGCTGCCTGGCTCTAGAGTCAAGGATTGTGAGGCAATGTAGAAGTAGGAGTTACCAGGAAAAAAAAATGCCTTAGGGTTTCAAAACCATCAACCCAACTGAAGGCCCTGGGTTCCACCTCCAAAACTGCCAAATTAAAAAAAAAAAAAAAAGTCACCATGTACGCTTTTGGGTGGTTGGGTGGTTGGCTGGTTGGGTGGGTGGTTATGTTTTCATTTCTTATTGTTGTTTGGGGGCATTTTTGAGAGTCTCATTTGGTAGCCCACACTAGTCCTGAACTCACTATATAACCCAGGTTAGCTTTGAACTCATGCAAATCCTTCTGCCTCAGTCTCCCTAAGTGCTGGCATTACAGGTATGTGCTGCCAGCCCTACATTGGCTTTTATTAATATTATATAACACTCTAAATTATTATGTGCAGTCATATCACTTATTTAATGATCAGCATATTGCCAAGTAATTTTAATATTTTTGATAAAGGCATTATCATTAAATACACAACCAAGGATTTTCAAATTTTTAGTTTTATCAGAATAAACATATAAACAACTTTGATCTGTGATGTTATTAATGTTAACCCACAAATATAATAAAGCCACCATCAACTCTTTAAAGATAGTGTATCCACAGCTACTCTCTCTCTCTCTCTCTCTCTCTCTCTCTCTCTCTCTCTCTCTCTCTCTCTCTCTCTCTGGATATTCATCCAAAAATGCGAATGTAAGTCTTAAATTGAAAACAATTTTTTTTTTGTGGTACTAGAAATGAAACCAAAGGTCTTCATACTGAGCTACATTTCCAGCCCAGTTTTTATTTTTGATTTCGAAACAGGGTCTCCCTAAGTTGCCCTGGCTGGGCTTGAACTTAATCCTCCTGCCTCAGCCACCCAGAGCACTGGGAATACAGGATTGTGTCACCAGCCTCAGCTATAAAAACAAAATTATTTACCAGATAATAATATTTTGCTTTCTATTTCAGAAAATACACCATTGACTTTTGAGGTGCCTTTTAGAATAAAACTGTTGAAATACACTCATGTTCACTTTTAATTGAACAAAACTCTTATGGTGCTTACTTTTGGCCAGGAACTGAGGCTGTGATGGTTTGCAAAGTAGAGAATGTGACTTTATTTATTTATTTATTTATTTATTTGAGATGGTCTCAGGATGTAGCCCAGGCTGGCCTTCAGCCTGCAGTCCTCCCAAGGGCTGGGATTACAGATGTTCACCATACTGTTCGACTTGAAGGTATGACTTCTGAAAAGAGGTGGAGGGCCTGGAGACAAGGCTCAGTGGTAGGGCCCAAGATTAGCATATATGAGGCCCTAGGTTCAGTCCCCAGCAGGTCAATAAAATGAAGGACAGGACAGAATGCCAGGAAGGACAGAGGACCAGGAAGAATGCTGTTTATTCTAGAACCAACAAAAGCTTAGGCTGGCCAGAAATAAGAAACTCGTGGGGACAGACAAACAAGGAGATAAGAAGACATGACTGGAGGGTCTTGTTTGTTGAGAAGCATTTGCGTAGATGCATAAAAATCCCCCATAGAACATCACACTATGTTTACGTGGAAACACTTAGCACATCACTACGCGACTGACCAATGGTGGCACATATGGCAGGAGTCCGCGCAGTGCGGGTACTGTTTAATGTAGAATGTCTGAGTGCTTCAGTAGAGTTGAGCTCTCCATAGAGGTGGTGCTAGGATAGAGAAATAAAAGGTTCCTGGGCCAACTGGTAAAAGCTAGCAAAATGTAAAACATGAAGGAGAGAAAGGGAGACAGGAACTAAGCACTCCTGGAGGCAGCAATCCAACTGAAGTCACTCCATGGTTCTCTTTAAGCAGGCTGTCTTCTCTGGTTGGATGTTTTATAAAATAACATCCACTGTCTTCACGACCATCCTTTGACGTGTGACATTTCCTCCTTTCCTATGAACAAATCAAGACTCAGAATGTGCAAATGCCCTCATCTGTTTCACAAGCACCTGCTGACCTGCTAGGTGCTAGCTCGTCAGTGAATGCAAGCCTATGGAACTTCCAATTGAGCAGGACCCTGTTCCTGTTCACACAGCTGATTAATTGGAATAAAAATTCTCTGACTTGAAAGGCTACACTCTCTCCTTCCATTGTACCATACTGAAAAGGAAAGGGCTATTTTTTCTTACAAAAAACTTGTGAATGGTTCACTAACACTGAATTATATCTTAATGTTGGTTCAACTAAGCTTTTTAATTTTGCTGGTACTTTGATTCCTGCTCTTATTTAAACTGTGGAAAAGATTTCTAGTGAGGTCCTGAGTTGCCCCCTTCATTAGGTAGTTAGAACCATTCTGGCTCAGGAAGACGAAGAAAAAAATGAATAATTCTCCACTCATTGCTATGGACAGCTCCTGCTTGCTTCCTCTGGTACACTTTCTATTCTCCTGCCCCATCTCTCTTATCCCTTTCTTTGGAGCCTCAAACCCCAATCCCTGTCTGTCTTGTAGGGACATTAAAGACTCCCTGGGGCTCTGATCACCACTCAGAAGTGTTTGCCATCGTGTCCTACTTCCAGATCCTTGGCAGCTGTGGTCTCAAAAGGATGAGGCAAAAATATTTATCTTTCCTAGTCTTTTAGAATTCCTCTCACTTCCTGCCTGCTGCCATCCCAACGCTCTGAATTAGAGAAGAGTGAAATGTGTTCATATATTGCATATCCAAAGAAAATCAAACCAGAGACACAGAATCATCCTCAGGGCTCTTGCTTGCCAACACTGATCCTTGAAGGGAGTGAAGGGCGAAGACATGAGGAGAAAGGAGGTAGGGTTGGCCTGCAGGTCCTCGCTCTGAAATGTTTTCCTGGACCGTAGCTATGGTAGAGGAGAAATGATTAGGAGGGGAGAAAATGTACTTTTGATTCGTTGCCTTGTTATTTTTCTGCATTTTCAAAAATACAGCATCAAAGTGACATGTATAGCACGTTTCGTCTGTGGAACTTTTCTGCCCATATTTAAATTGGAATTCTTCATAGGTCTTTCTAATAGCCTTGCTTTTACACGTTTTGAAGTCCAAAACCATCCACCTATTTGTAATTTTCTTTTATTATTTGCAAAATTTTCAGTAGCCTTCTTAGCCAGAAAAGGAATAATTTTCTTCTCAAAACACAAATAGATATGCGGAGCACGCAGCAATTCTAGAGGGCCACCGACTCCACTGCCCTGTCCTCCATGCACTGTCTTGATTGCAGTGCATATGACATCTTCATTGTCCTTTTGTAATCCTCTCATCAAGGAGACCCAAGCTGGTGAAATCCAGCCAGGATGCAGTCTTATATAAACAATACAACTGGAGCGACAAGAGATTAATGATCTCAGCTAAGAGATCATTAGCTTCAAGACTGTAGAGCACACAACTTCAGATCTGCCTGCTCAGAATCTAATGTCCTGACATGCTGGGGATGTCATAAGATGTGAAGTTTGCTTTCTTTCTTGGTAAATGTTGGAAAGAATTCAGCATCTTATTGGAACTTTGGCATCAAAAGAGAGTTTACAGTGAAGGTTCCACACTGCATGTAGTTTTAGAAAGTTGCTCTACTTTCACAAATTGTAGTATTTCATGAAATCCTCTGGATTCCACCTTGACCTTGAGATATAGTGTCACCTGCTGTTCTCCCCTTCTCCACCACCACTGCCAGTACTCCTTCCTGTCTTAAGTACTTTTATTGTAGCCTCCCAACTGATCTGGTTTCCACTCCCCTTTCATTAACCATGCAGCAGCCAGAGCTAAAACATCCACTACTTCTTCTTCTTCTTCTTCTTCTTCTTCTTCTTCTTCTTCTTCTTCTTCTTCTTCCTCTCTCTCTCTCTCTCTCTCTCTCTCTCTCTCTCTCTCTCTGTGTCTGTGTGTGTGTGATTTCCCTTTGAACATTAGATAAAACGTGAAATCTCTGAGGCCTTGTAAAGCCAGGCCCCTTTATGTTTCTCCAGCCCACTTGTTCCTTTGCTAGCTGCATTTCAATAACACACCATTCTTCATAAATTTAGAAACAGCATGTGTCTTCCCAACTCAGAGATTTTGACTGTGCCATCCTCTCAGCCTACAGCATTCTTCCCCTTTGCTCTGACTGACTAGCCCCCCTGCACAGCACTCAGCTTAGGTCGCCATTCCTCACTCACCTAGTCTCCGTCATGTCCTTCTGCTGTCTATCTCTTAGCACTCACTTTCCAAACACAGGCCTTCGTTTGTGTGTTCATATCTCTCTCATGACACGCACAGGGATGTTGGTGTCTTTGCTCCCACTGTTCTCAGTGCCCACAGTGATGCTACGCACAGTGGTACATGCACAACAGAAAATTAGTGAGAAAGTAGATGAATATATGCTGAAGAAAGGGGATTACAACCCTTAGAATGCTCCTTGGCCTGTCCACAGAAGCCCTCTCATGAAAAACTGTGAGACTTCCAGAGCTTCTAGTATAGACTTGCTACATTCCACAATGATATTTTTTTGAGACAGGATGTTTTACGCATGTCTCTGCTGTTCCCAATGACTAAATGCTACAGATGTCCTTAACTGACTTGCTATCAGTAGCCCAGCTTCCTACCTTCCCTCCCTCCACCTGTCAAATTTCCTCTGACATTTGAGGAAGGACAATTGTTTTAACACTGTTCTGTGCACCTAATCATCTAAAGCTCGGTATTTCATGTTCATTATAAGCCTGGGCCTATAAGCCATACAGGTCCATTCCATCTCTCGAAGCCATTTCAATCACAGGTCTGTTTTTCAGATGTGCCTTGTCCCAAGTTCTATTCCTCCATTCATTCTCTCTACTTTATCCTAGTGTCCACCCAGATCCTGACATCAGCCTCCCCTTCCAGTCCTGCCCTCACTCCCAGTGCTCGGGTTCAGTGACTGAGGAAGCAGCCCATGGTGGCCTTCTCTTCTCCTAAGGGCAGAGCTTGCGTTCATCCCATAACTACTCACGCTTGGCAAGTCTGGACAACTCTCACCCAGGCACCAGGCCTCTGGCCAGAACTCAGTCTAAGTTTAATTAAGACCTTTCACAAGAGAAGAGGTCAGAGAGGTCTGGCCTTGGCCATCTCTAAAGCCACATGTCCCTCTAGTTACCCACGAGGGTTCTAGTTGGCTTTTCCCCCCTTTTGTATCTTCAGTTCTGAATACCCTGCTCACCCCACCACATCCAGCCACCCACTAAATTTGGTAAGCAAGTCTAATCTCCCAGGCCCCTATGGTCTTCCCACCCCTCCTACCTGCTCACCACAACTTGTTCAGATTCAATACATAAGATTGTCTGGAAAGTTGAAAAACAGCCCACGTTAAAATCACATCACTGTCAGTAGCCATGAAGCCTTGAACAAGTAACTTAATATTCTAGTCTCATTTTTAAATAAATCTATGAAATGGAAATAATCTCATTATATTTGGCTGCTAGAACAGATGTACCACATGGTAGGCATCTCAAAAATGTGCAACTAAAGGCATAAAGAGAGAATGTATTCATTCCCTTCAAGGACATGGTGCTTTAGCTAGAACACAGAAATGAAAACATGTCTTCATGCACATAGTTCCTGTAGATGCTGAGGAAAACCACGAGAGCAGCAAGGTAAAAAGAGCTAAACGGGGGAGGGATGCTTCTACTCAAGGCCTTGAAGAATGAGTAAAACATGAAAGAATGAGAAAAATACCCAAGAGGACTAAAAGGAGTAAAAGTCTGAGCTTGGAATAGCCATTTGAGCTTGGAGTGGCAGAGCTGAAGACACTGAGGTGGGGGAGATGGGTGGATGATGAAAAAAAAAAAAAACAACAGAAAAGAAGCCTGAAAAGAGAGAGAAGGGCTAGTTCAGGGAAGACCAGATCCAGATTAAATCAAGATTTCCCCAGACTTCTTGCCTGGTCTCCATTGCTTCAGGTTTCCATTCTCTAGAAATGAACACTGTTCAGGATACATCATCTCCAAGCGTTTGGTTATTTGAAACTCAATTAACCCAGCCCAGAGAGTGATGTAGCCCATACCTTACCCAACTAACTAATTAATGTTTATAGAATCAAAAGCCATCTAAAATAATTGTTATGAGGATGTTGCTGAGGATCCTGCAAATGGGTTAGGCTAGGCTGGACGTGGTGCCAGAGGCAGGGACCTCCCAGTCCCCTCTGTGATCTTCAATCACTATACTTCTTCCTTAAACATTTGGTGACATCGCATCATGGTAATTGTGAAATATTTCCAGTGAAACCACTTTTACAAAAGTTCTTGAAATCTTGTTTTTTATATATAAAGTAGCTGTTTTTTTAAAAAATACTAGACTGAAGGTAAACTTTGATTTGTGCTTATTCTTCGATATTCTTGAGCTGCAGTATCTGGTTAGGATATAATAATAATAATAATAATAATAATACCAATACTAACTCCAGGCAAGGAAGATAACACTAATCCTAATGCTGATTGGGTACTGTGTGACAGGCATTTTATCTATATCGTCACATGTAATCACACATATTCCTCACAACACTTGTATGAAGTAGACACTATTTTATGTGGCGTGTGTGTATATGTGTGCATGTGCGTGCGTGCGTGTGTGTGTGTGTGTGTGTGTGTGCACATGTGGTACAGGGAATCAAGGCCAGGGCCTTCACACTGTGCTACATCCTCAGTCCATTTTTTAGCTTTGATTTTGAGATGGAATTTCACTAAGTTGGAAAGTTGCCCAGGCTGCGTTCAAAGCCATGATCCTACTTCAACTTCCCAACATACTGGGATTACAGGGCTATGTCATTAGGCATGGCTTTTATCTTATTGATAGTGAGAAAACTGGGAAAGAGATAAGTACCTTGCCCAAAGTCCCACAGTACTATTGTTTGGATCTGAAACGACTCCCCAGACTCACGTGCTAAAGTCTTAAACACCAGCTGATGGGCTTTTGGAAAGGAGATTGGATTATGAAGGCTCTAACAAGTGGATTATAAGATCATAATTGATGACCTTATTTGGAGGTGACGGAAACAGGATGTAGAGCCTACCTGACAGGAGTAGATTATGGGAGCATGTCCTTAGAAACTATATCTGACCCCTAGCTTCTTACTTCTCAGCTCTCGGTCTCTCTTTGTCTGCTTTCTGGATGCCATGAAGTGAGCAGCTCTCCTCTACCGTGCCTTTCTACAAGGAAATTTCTGCCTCACCACAGACCTAAAAGCAATGGAGCCAGCCAACTGTGGACTGAAAACTATAGAAGCATTAGCGCAAATGAACCTTTCCTCCTTTAAGATGATTTTGCCAGGTGCTTTGTCACAGCAATGGAAAGCTGACTAACATTCAGAATTAGAAGTGGTAGAGTTAGAATTAAATCAGACAATCTGTCTCAAAAGTCCGGATTCTCAGCCTACTTATCATACCATCTTGTGCAATAAATTTTAGGATTTTTATTTTACATATAGTTTAGAAAACGAGTTCTGATACAATGAAGATAATTGCTTCAGGTCACTGTGCAAGTGAATCAGTGGCTACATTAGAACATTTTGGACTCCTGGGCATTCCTCGGACCAATGTTCTATCCACAAAGATATTTCCTTTCATTATCACATCTTTTTTTTCAAACATGGTCTCACTAAATTGATAAATTGCCTAGACTGGGCCTGCAATCCTCCTGCCTAAATCTCACATTGTGTCAGAATTCCGGGTGTGCACAACCATTTTTGATGGTACCCAAAACCAGAGACATGACCAAAAAGAAAAGTCCCTTTCAAATGAGATTCCATTTTCCTAAAGATTACAGTGCCTAAGAAAAAGTCAGTGTCAACTGTATGACATATCCAACCTTTAGTGAACTTCACATGATCCAAAAACCCAGAGAAACAGATGTGCTGCCTCTTGCTTAGGCTAGAGGACATGAGCAGCGGTGGGTGAGGCCTCTCAGGTTTTTCAGATCCCAATGTTACAGGATTCAAAGGTTTTTAAAACTTACTACTTCAAAGAAATGAAGCTTTATGGTTGTATTTAAAGCTCACAGAGGTCCTTTAACCTGCCTCATTCTTCTTCCTTTAGCAGAGGATAAAGTAAGATTTGGGGAGCAAAACTGAGGTGTCCATGGGGAAAGTTGTCTAAAAAGTTGGTAACATTCTACAGTACGATAGAAATACATATGTGCTTCTCCTGAATGTTGCAATTCTATGAAGAATTGCCTACTTTTTGATTTATGTGGCTGTTGTTAGTACATTAGATTTTTGACACAGCTAATAATCACGGGTTTTAGAAAAAGAAAATTAGCCTGGGCTTGATTCTTCTCCAGGAACGTCAGCAGCTGCAGAACTGCAAATCTCTTGCTGGGGTGGCCTCACCCCCAAGAGGTAATGGTACTGAATCAGCCTCTGGGGAGTCCCTGGGTACTGGAGCTATGCTCAGAATTGACACGCTGCAGGACAAGGAACATAAGGCAGCTGGTTCTTTGCACAAGAGGCAGCCAAGATTGAAGTAATAATAGAAATTTCATGTGGCCTGCTATATCTGTCAAAAATAGTCCAGAAGTTTTCCTACAGCAGCCAACCAGAAGCTGTGTTCAGGGCCAAAGGCAACAACTGGAGGCAAAATTGCCAAGCCCTTATTTCCCACTCTGTGTTGTGTTATTTTGTGTTTTTCATTTTTCCCTTGGCATTTTGAACTTAGATCTCAGCTCTGGTTGATGTAAAAGCATGAAACCCTCCTGCTGTTGCAAGTTCAAAGATAATGCCACCACTGAAGGCAGTGACCATCTGTAGGGGACATGCTATAGAACACAGTTCTTTCTACAGATGCATAATAGAGGCTGTTTCAGGAACATGAGATAATCATTTCCAGTTCAGTTTTTAGTCTGTATACAGCCTTCCTTAGCACCCTTATATTGAGCACATACAGATGGTACTAATTTATTATGTGCTTAGCATTGCAAAGGGGCAGGGCTAATTTTGGTTAATGTCCCTTTTAGCAAGGAACTGTGTGGAAATTCATTAAGTAGAATACTGTGTCTTTAGGTAGACTGTCATTCCCTAAGAAGCTGTATAATGAGGAGCCCTTTAAACAACTAAGATGTATCTTCCACTAAAGCTCAGCTTCCCTCAGATAATTTTTTGTGATAAAAAGTATCTGTTCAGAGAAATAAATCATGAGAATTAATAGTAGCAGTGTAAGCATGAATTTGCTCATAAATATTTCATGTTATCTGATCCTCCCATAACTTGGTTTTTATTTAGACTTTTTCATTCTAATGCAGAGAATGTCAGGCCCATAGGAAGGAGACAAAAAATACTGCAGTGGATGACTTCATCTGTGTTAAATCAAGCACGTTATTATGGGTATAATTAATAATGGCATGAGCTGAATGAATAAGACAAACAGAAACAGCCAAAAATAGCAGCACCCAAGGCACAGCTCATTCATTCCTAAGGGAAAAGATCACCTCTCCTTTGAAGAAGGCCCTGGGTCCATAGACTCACCCACCGTTCTCAGCTCATTCCACATATACAATGTCTGACCTCCCTGTTCATGAGTCAGCCCTGACGACACCTGATGAGATGTGTGCGTGAGGACCATCATTAGCTCCCTGTGGCAAATGGGATCTCCCAAACATGTGGGAATTAAAGAATTCGCAGGAAGTCACTCAGAAGCCAATGGAGGAACTAAAATCAGAACCCAGAAGCTTCCGCTTTCTGTGTAACCACATGGTGAAGCACCCTGGTCCCTGGTGAGCAACATCCTCCCCCAGATCAGGATGAAGAGAGGATGCAACCTGGACATGTCTCCCCTCCCCACAGGAAGAAAAGCAGCTTCAAGAGTCATTGGCTTCAGCTTGGTTTTGAAGTACCCTTCTTAGCAGGTAGATTAATGGTAACAATTTGGGAAGGAGTGTCACCTTAAAGAGAAACGAGGGCTGAAGGGGGCAATTATGATAGGTTTGTTCCAGATTAAGAGGATCTGAGTTTAGAATAAAGTTCAAACTCAGTTCATACACTTATCTTCAATTTTTTTTTTTTTGAGTCCTTCAAACATAAACTTGCACTCAAGTTGATCAAAAGCTCTCCTGCTTTGGGAGACAGCAACAATCAGCTCCCTTGTTCACTTGGCCAAGTCAGTGTTCTTAATCAGCATAAAAAATACCAAGAGCTGAAGGGTGGTTTTTTAATAAAAAATGGTTTGATGAGGCTCCAGGCTGGTGGCAGCAATTTCAGCCCAGAAAAAATATGAATCTAACTCTCCAAACATACAAACAGGCCCAAGAACAGGGCCCAATTCCAACAACCAGTATTTCTTTCAGGCTCAGATCCTCTTACACAAACTTAACCTCACCACATTTCCCCCTCAGCAGTCCACATTTCCCACCCCTGCTTGGATAAAAGTTTTAGTGTCTTTTCCCCCTCCTAAAAGTATGTTTCAGGCTTTTCTGTTTCTTCTCTTCCCTCTCTCAATGATCTTGTTTTAAAATCATTAGGTGGAGCATATCAAGGTAGTGTGTGGGCCTACTAGTGGGAGCCACAGAGGTTCACAGGTAGGCGTTGGAGTTCCACAGGGGTCCAAGAGTGTCAGCAGAGGAGGGTGGTGGAACTGAGTTTGAGCACAGCAGGGCAACACTCCTACAGGGGCAGGCTGGCTTGGGGTGGCAAAATCCAAGTAGGGTTAGGAGGACATACCCAAAAGATGGGTGACCGGGTAGAAAGTATCAAGAGTTCAGGCTGTGTGGGACAATGTCCTCCTGTGGAAAAGAGGACAGGAATGGACTAGGAGATTGGTTACATAGGAGAGATTAACAAAATATTAAGGATAAGGAGAGGTAGTTTTCTTAGTGTTGGAGAACAGAGTTGACAATACTCAGAGATCTAGAACAAAGTTTGAAGTTGTTGGACTGAAACTGGAGACATCCAAGTGAACTCACAATTTTCAATATATTATATAAATACAGAAATAAATGTGTGTGTACATACACCTACATGGTGGAAGCAGAATAAGAGACCCCTAAAAATCTCCACATCCTATCCTAAACCTGTGAATATGTGTACATATGTTACCTTAATGGTAAAAGGTATTGCGCAAGAGTCATTAAGGAACTCGCGATGGATTAGCCTTGATTATCCAGGTGGGTTCCATATAATTACAAGGGCTCTTATAAGAGGGAGGCAGGAAGGTGATAGTCAGATGGAATGTGACATGTGACGACAAAAGCAGAGGATAGAAAGAGAGGAGAATTTGACGATGCCAAGATGCTATCCTGCAGGCTCCAAAATGGAGAATGTGAACAATGTTCGTCTGTTTCTTACAGCAGGAATGAGATAACTGAGGTAGGCTACTTTAAATAAGAAGTTTAGTTAGCTCACAGTTCTGAAGTACAAGGCCTAGGGGCCTCATCTAGTGGTAGCCTTCTTGCTGGCAGAATAAAGGAATACAGCAAAGTCCTCCTGGGATTTTGAATGGATTGCTTTGCTGTGAAAGAATGTGGCACAATGTAAGTAGAATTTGGGTGTCATACAGTTGCAGTACATCAATGTTAATTTCCTAATTTTGATGCAGACTGTAGTAATACATGAAAATAAAGTAGTAGGGTACTATGGGACGTCAAACCGGCAAATATCTTTCATGGCTCAGGAAAGAACCTTTTTTACTTATAATTTTTTGTTGTCGTTGATTGGAGATTATTTCAGGAAATTTTAAGGGCACATAATTTTGTCCCAAATCCTTTATTTTATGCTATAACTAAGTCTCCTCCCGTCTCTGTTTGCTAAAATTCTTCTAGTAGAAATGGGCATTTTTCATTTTCTCAGGCAGTAGAGCACATGAGGCCAGGCAACAGGAGGATGACCTGAGCCTGGAGTGTGCCGGTTGGCAGGATGTGTCACAGCACTGACTGAATCCCGGGTGCTGTGGGATGGTGAGGAGAGATGTGAGAAAACGATTTTGAAAAACAGTCAGAATGTTCTTGCTTCACTTTACTTTTTTTCTAACATCTGATTAAAATACCCAAGTCCACTGCAAAGTGTCAGGAAGAAACATTGACTATCATCTGTTAGCATTTTTTTGTGTGATCAATTTAATCTCTTCAGGACTCTCTGTTAGAAAAAAAGCACAGCAATCTTTTTGAGATTCTTAGCCTTGAAAAGACAAGGTTTGTAGACTGTTACCTCTTTCTAAATTCCAGTTTTTCTTTCTCCTTTCTTAGCAGATTAATCCCACACCATTTATACATGTGTGTGTACTTATGCCTAAGTGCAATTTCAAACCTCAAATCAATCAGGTGGGTACAAAATATAGTTTGAAGTAGAAATTAGAGAGCCAAAAAGTTTTGCCTGTGCATTAAAATACAAAATTACCATGAAAAAAATCCATAAAACAAGCTAGGCATGGTGTGTGTACCTATAATCCCAGCACTCTGGGAGGCTGAAGCAGGAGAATCACAGATTCAAGCCCAGCCTAGACAATTTAGGAAGATCTTGTCTCAAAATAAAAATAAATAAATAAAAGGCCCCAGGGAGGTAGCTTAGTGTAAAAGTTCTAGGCTCAATCTCCTATGTCACTAAATAAATATATATATAAATAAGCTATAAAGTATAAATTGGGGAAACCAAGGAAATAAATAGACTCAGCTGGGACCTGTAATCCCAGCACTATGGGAAGAGGCAAGAAGGCCATGAGTTCAATACCTCCTTTGGCAACTTAACACCTTGGCGAGACGCCATCTTGAAATCAGCAATCCAAACTGGGTTAGGGAACATAGCTCAGTTCAAAGGTTCTGTGCTCGATTCCCAGTACCAATACATAAATAAATATATAGACACATACATACATAAAATAAATAAATATAAACTCAATACTGGAAATTAGAAAATTGCTGTCAATTATGTTAGGTATGATAGCATAGTAGTGATTTTTGTCTTTCATTTCTGGACAGGTGTCCAGAAATATAAAATATTGACAGCTGTAATTTTCTTTAAAAGGGATTCAGAAAATACACACAGCATACATCTACTTATGTGTATTCAAATATGACAAAATGGAACGCGTTAATGATCGCCAGGTCTGCGGTAGATAACATGTTAGCCAGCTCTCTGTTGCTGTAGCATGAACCTGAGGTAATCCATTCAGAAAGGGAAAAGGTTTAGTGTCTTGGTGCACAGTTCTGGAGGTTCCAATTTGTGACTGAGTGGCCCTGTTGCTTTGGACCTGTAGCAAGGCTATGATGAAGCAAAAACTGATTATCTTGTGGCTAAAGAG